>VDFB02283765.1:0-18814 GCA_007258455.2 Sequoia sempervirens | reverse complement strand
CTTCTCAGCTTTTTGAAATTTTCTGGATTACACTGTGTTTTTGTTTGTAACCAATGTTTTGAGTTAGCTACCTCACTCATTTTCAGGGAAGCTAGTTTTTTATAAGCATAATGCTTGCTTCACATTCGAGAACCAAATTTTCTGGTCCAACAAGGTTCTCCACCCTTGTTTGAATTGTAGGAGACAAAGTACATACTTGTTATATGGATGAAAAGATGGCATGGCACAAAATACGATGAGCCATGATATATATATATATTGAAACCCTTCTCATTATTTCAATTAAGCCCTGGAAAAATTTGTGAAAGTCTTAATGTTTTAATTTTGTCACAACTTGTTAACAAGTTATTTTATCTATGCTGGTATTCTTTGAAGACCCTCCATCATTTCTAGCTAATGTTGTGCCTCAATGTAATGTCTTAAATACGGAATTCTATATTTCATAATTTTTTTTTGTACTTTCAGAGTAATTGGAACCAGAATATTCAAACAAACAGCAAACTGAGACTAACAATAATGCTGATTACGAACAATAAAAAATGTACATATATATAGCCCTAGTGACTGTAACTCTGCAAATAGTGTGCTCTAGTGATTGTAACTTTGCAAACAGTGTGTGATTGGTGGAAATTGGGCGAGGGTGAGGGGATGTTTTGTTGGTATCTTCAAGTCTTAGAGATGTCCTCGCCTCTAGAAATGAAATTCCTTAGGGGGTATGCATTCCTGTGGAACTTTGGTTACAAATCAATGAAAATGTAGTAGAGATGGGGATAAAATTAATGATGGGAATTCATTGTGTCAATACATAGGGATGATCTTGCTGTAGAATCAGAGTATGAAGCGTTTTGGTAATAGAAAGCAATAATAGCCTCATTTTTGAATGGAGGAACACATAACTATTAAGGATTTATTTTTCTAGTTTGGTGATGAAAATAGTTCAGTTGAGTACAAGGTACATCTCAACCTAGAGAGGGTCAAGTTGGACAAGTAACTATAGTGTATATTTTCCTTTTGGTAGTTCTTGGAGATGGTGTGAGGAATTCAACTATTCTAAATTTCTTTTTGTGTTTTGGTGATTCAAAATGAATCCCACAACTCTACGGAATGCATTAACAATCTAAACTTGGGGAACATAGGTTGACATATTATCAAGCTGTAGGCAATTGTGGGCCAACTGACAAGACCAGGCAACTCTTCTACACTTCTAGATTTGTAGGGCCAAGGAGGGTATTCTTAGAGATCTTGACAGGACAATTAAAGAGAAATGAAGAGTAGATTAGGTCAAAAAGTTAAGCCACATCATTTGTGTATGTCCCAATAATTTGTCACTAAATACCCCCTACACTGGCTTACTGGTCTTGAAAACCTAAAGATCTCTTTTCTGCAGATTAGGTTACACATACAACTACAGATGCAAAACTAATTTATATCCCCAGAGGTTAATCGCTTTATGCATTTCTTATTTCATGTGCAACTTAGAACCCAAACATGCATAACTCTTTGAAGCTACATCAGACATCAATTCTCAAACCATTTAACATTAATGTATTACTGAGTTATGCAGACTGGTAGAACCTAACATACACTAATCTGCCAAGGAACAGGGAGGAGGATATTTTCATAAAGACATTGATCATTTAGCCATTTGTGATCAATGCTTACTTCTTTGGGAAACAGAGTCGATAACTTAAAAATGGGAAAAAACATTAAAGTATACTTGAAACAAAGAACTAGAAATGCATATAAGAAACCATCAACCGAACTGCAATCTTACCCACATGCAATTCAAAGACTCAAGAAAATCAAGATAACCAAACATTCTTTAGCTGCATATAACTACTCAAAGAAATCCCACATGTTATTATATAAATCACTTTCCAAAGATTTTGAGAAATTATTATGACTGCTGTGACATTCAACTAATCAAAAACAACAAGAAGCTAGCAAATGTAGCCCTAGAAATTTGTTTCATTATCTTCAAACAATCTTAGTCAGTCACGGAGACATCCAGATCATGGAGAGGATCTCTGCAAGACAATAACTTCTCCAAATTTTACAGAAAACCCTCCCACAACCCTCTCAAGCTTTGACATAAATCATTTGATCACCTTAGAATACACTTTAGGCAGCACCACAAATTTGGTTAAACTATTTTTTCTCCTAAGAAAAAGAAGTATATATAACCAGCTAGCATAGCCTAGTTGACGACACTTGTTTTCTATGCTGATAACATTTGTCGTAATCTACATCTTTGCAGGACATATTTTTATTCAATTTGTTGCAACAACCTCTCTACCAAGGCATTGAAGTCACTGAAGTCACACAACACATTTAATCAGACCTACTAAGAAGAATTCCAATTTTTGGTAGGCTTCAATCATCATGGCCACATCTCTAGTACGCAGGGCATTCTTTCTAGTACATCAGATCAAATCAACCCAGAACAGGGGAGGTCTCAATCAAATATGAACACAAGATGATAAGAAGTACCTAACTCCATTGTTTTCTGGTGCTTTAATGACTACAAAGTAATCCATACCCAACTAAGTCACTTCCTTTGTGAATTCTACATACGATATGGGCATTGTAGGATCTTCAATAACTCTCCTAGCTATCACGTGTGCATTTTGCAACATGGTTCGTTAGATTGGATTTGTCTCTGCAGATATCTACCTTGTCACATTCAAGACTTGGCCTCTTCTCAATTGATCCTATAAGTGCCATGTAATTCTTCATCTACCTACTGAACTTGCCTCTGAAAAGCTTCCTTGGTTGTGTTCATACCTTACTGCTTTTCTTACCAATAGGACAACATAGGCTTAAATCTTTTTAACTCTCAAAGGATCAATGGTGTAGGTTTATTGCCATTCAAATCAATTGTTGTAAGCATCTATGGACTCAAAAGTTGATTACCACTTTACTAATTGACCTCATAGCCAATTAGAACATGCTGCATGTCCTCTTCTTATTTGTTCGAGCACCTCCCAAATGCCTTACTTTAGCTACTAAGTGCCCACAAGAATGAATGGCCTAGGTTGATCGCTTCAAGATCAATGATTGAGGGTGAAATGAGGAAAGAAAATGTGAAGGCACTACCTTCCGTCATTTTGCCTATATGCAATAGTGTTAGTTTTCAGATCAGAGTAACAGAAAACAGAAAAGTGCAACACAATGAACAATGAACACAGCATTTTACCCTGGGAAAACCCTCCTACTCGAGGGAGAAAAACCCAGCAACAATATTCTCTTTATATATTAGAAGAATAACAGGTCCTAGAAAGGGCGAATACAATACAAGGATCTGCACTTATATCTAGTGCAATTTCATGAATACATTAAGTATTAACTCTTCTCCTTGATCCTGATCTGCTGCTTAGGAAACTCGACCTGCTGCTGAAGTTCGAATTGGAGTGAATGAAATTGCTTGATTGAATTATGAAATGAGGAGACACCTTCTCCTATTCATACAAGCTAGGCAACCCTTCATCTAGAGCCGACCTTGAACAAGTATAATTTTCCTTCATAAAAAATAAGACCGACCTACCTTGACAAGAATAAATAAAGGAGAAAATATCTCCTAAAGCTACCAAACACTAACAAATAGGAAGTGAACATGTTGCTAGAAACCACAGCATGGGTCATGCCTTAGAAATCCACTGAATATGAAAATTGGGCCCACAACACATGCCATCTAAGACCATGTGGTAATAGTTGATTCGCTGCCACAGAGACAAACACCCTAAAGAATCTGTAAATTGGTCTTCAGAGGAATTGATCAACAATTCCATGTCCTCCTTTTCATTCGTTTCTCCGAGTAAAGCATTGCAGCTTTTACATTAGCCTCCAAGACTAAACAAATATTAGGCCCACCAAGCTTACCACCTAAGACCATGTGGTATGCTCTCATTTGTTGTCGCATAAATGATCCCCTTAAAAATTTCACTCCTGACCAATAAGAATCAACCTTTAATACCACATGTCCCTTTGTATTCCATTTGGGTCACCACTTTGACTTGGTAAATCTTGACCAGAATCTATGGCTCATGTTGATTGATAAATGATCGACGATTACTGGTAAAACAGGGAGAGCAGATGTGAGGGCCATTACTTGTTTAATTTTTTACATTTCACCAAGGTGCATAAGAAATGAACACATCGATATCTTTTAAAATATACTAGGTTCAAACATATAACTGAACCTTTGCCGAGTGGATTGAGTGAGTCCTTGACTATTTGTTATTTGATGACATGTGGCAAGACTCTATTTGCTCCTCATATTGCAAATGAATCAAAGTCACCCTCATATACTGACCTTTAAACACCATGGCCTACCTCATTACCACATGTCCCATACAAAACTTATGCCTTCAAGTAGAACTTGTGCAAGTACACGAAAATTAAAATAAGAGCGTAGATGAACTCATGACTTTTGCCATCTATGGCAATGTGGTGCCTTTCTATTAGTAACTTGTGCAAGTACATGAAAATTAAAATAAGAGCGTAGATGAACCCATGCCTTTTGCCATCTACGGCAATGTGGTGCCTTTCTATTAGTTCCTTATGGCACGGGCCCATGTGAATCATCCATGCACTCACCCTTCAACCAATGGAGTTAAGACATGTCAGGCCAAGTATTCATTGAAAGCGGCTAATTCACCTTTTGTTTCTGCCATTGGGTTCATTAAATAGCTAGCAGATAAAATTGTCCATATTGATTGGCACACGATCAATGGCCATGGGCAAAACAGAATAACCCTAACTTGCATGCAACAATCTTTTGACATTTTGCCTATGCCATTGAGAATCAAATATCGAGTTCCAAAGCTACAATGTAAACTGCACCTTGAACATTTGGCGAATTGACTGTTGTACCCAAACCAAATTTTTTGCTTCATTAAGGCATTTTGCATTTAAAAGTATAAACCTTGCTAAAATGTTGTAAAATACCGTTTTTTGGGCAATGTCAAGCATGGAGTTTTTGTCAATAGTTTGTCAGTCAAAGTCAGTTATATTGGTCAGAACCTGAAGAAGAGACTCAAAATGAAGATTTTCACGATGGAGGAGCATCTCACGACGACATTTCATATTGCAGACGGTCATTTCAATGATCGAGACAGAGTTTTCAGTGATCAAATCATGGAGATTTTTCAGAGGAAAAGCCTTAAAGTGCAAGTATAGCTCAGGGGCGCCCAGTTTTTTGGAGGTCAAGATCTTGTCTGAAGTGCTCAAGCATACAGTCAATCTCTTCAGAATCAGCCTGGCTATCCGTCGAGCTATCCAGTGAGGCGTTCCGAGACTCACAGCTCCAGTTATTCACGACAGAAGGTAAAATCCCTAAATTTTAGGAGATGGAAATTTTGCTCTTTTCAGGCAAGCCTCTAGCACGAAAAACATTCAAAGGCGAGGGTAAAATCTAAATTCGGTTCCGATGCGAAGTCAGGTCATTCGGCTGATGCAGCATCGAGATATCAGAGATGGAGTCATCGGAGCTCTCGAGTTCGAGGCGGCCGGGCGTCCAGAAGAAACGACTTAAAATGGAGTTTCATGTTTTGAGCTTCTCGTTTATGCACCCGGTCTGAAAGTACAAGCCAAGGCTGGCCTAAGGACCCCTCGGATGCGAGAATTTGCAGGCGAGTCTTCCACGACATCCCGATGAGTATACTAGCCCTAGCTCCATAGCGCATCATTCGGCACCATCAATCCGGCGTTCCGTAGTGCGTGTGAGATTCTACTAAGCCGTGACTTAGAATGGAACCAACAAATGGTTTCGATTGTATTTCATGGTCTTAAAGAGCCTAGCCTTGATTTGTCGAGATGAGCAGGATTCAGCGTTGAAGTCTTCACGACTATTGAGCGTAATCAATTTATCTTTCCAACGAGCATAGCCGTCAGCCTTCAGCATTTGGCAGTCGCTCGTGCGTGCGAGGTCTTTGGTGTCATATTACAAAGTGAAGATGTCCGAAAACGTCCAGAAAATGACTAAGTCTGGGAGCGGTAAACATATTAAAAATACGCACTGGAGAATTTGAGGTCTTAGAAGCAGTTTTCTTGCCTCGACACCTCCAGTGACTTCTCTTAAGGTCCCTCCTGGCTGTCCGTTAAAACAGATAATGCCTGAATCGGGTCATCCCAGCTCCGGATATCAGCTGTCAAAGTAGGGTGTTTTTGATAACGTTTGATTTTCGTCAAAGTAACAAAAGTGCAACCTTGAGCCAGGGGCGCTTTTCTTTTTGAGGCCCTTAACGACTTTTAGTTATGCGTATGGCAGTCATTGGATCTGAAATTATCTCGAGTCATGCGTGACCCGTCTGTATCGGCGGGGTTCACCTTGGATTCACCATCGGTAGCCGTTTGAAGTGTCAAATGGTAGTTTGAAAAATGGCCAAGTCTGGAACCCGTAAAAGTAATTTAATCAGAGGCGCCTAATTTTTCAAGGGATTAAACGATGGATTTTGCAGTAGTGTCTCCCAGCAGACATTTCTTTCTTGTTCAGTAGGCTTTCCGTTGATTATCTCGAGATCGGTCTCAGGTCGTCAGGAATCGATGTCGAAGTTGGCGGTCGCGGTCTTTGTCGGCTATAAAATAGGGATTTAATTAAAAATGAAGTATCTTGAGCAAATGGGCGCCTATATGCTCAAGTGATGACTTTTCGAAGTCGTGGAAGCATGGCGATGAATCTCAGAGCTTCAACCAGTTTGTCAACTGAAGTTCGGAATATGTCTATTTTTAGATGGTGTTTCTATTTTTGGCGCCATTACATGATAATAATTATTTTATTATTATTTTCAAATTTGAACTTCAGACAGTGGCAGTCGAACTAAAAGGCAACCAATCAGAGGCTTTCTATTCTGGTTAGGGTTAGGAATTCTTGCAGTTGCCAAGTGGGGCGAATTTATTCTTATTTATATGTGGCGCCATCTTCATTGTTCTTCACAAAGCATTCAAAGAAATTGGATTTTCTCAAGAGTAATTAATCTTAAGTGGAAATCGTGGTTTTCTAAGGCAAATTCATCTTCAAAGGAAAAATCGAATTTTATTTATAAATTCAAAGAAAATTCAAAGTAAATTCGTATTTCTTCAGAAGAGATAAGTGGCGCACATCTTCAAAGCAATTCGCAAATTTCAAAGGCATATTCAATAATTCCAAAACAATTCGCATTTCTTCAGAGGTTTCAAAGGCGGATTTCATATTCAAAGGCGTATTTAACAATCAAAGGCGAATCCTCAAATTCATACAAATTCGTATTTTCTTCAAGGAAATTCGAATTTCTTCATATTAAAAAGGCGCAAATTTCAAGAGGAGCAATTCGTGGTTTTCAATTCCAAAGCGAATTCTTCCAGTTCAGAGGTGAAATCTTCATCAATTCACAGGGGCGATTTCATCTAACATCTTTTTGCAGATTCAAGTTCACAAATATCAGCTATTCAAAGAAATCTTGGGCGATTTTCACAGAAGAAGACATCAAAAAACGTCTTTTGCATCCTTTAAATCTCAGATTTCTCATAATATACATTGTGCATGTTCCTGAAATTGGCGAATTTGACAAGTCTCAATATCTGGATCGTTTCCATATAATTTCCTCGAGTTGAATTTGTGCGCTTGATTTTTCACGAATTTTAGCTTCAGAACACTCGTTCTCGAATTGCTAATTTTTCTCAGTGAAAATCTTTGCCTGTCGAGTAGAAGTTGAATTTTCATAAAGTAGAGCCAGGTTTGTCTTAGAATCCTTTTACGGACAAAACCCATATCACCGGATTTACCCCATTTGAAAATAATTCTTGAGAAGGCTATTTTGCAACTCTAGCGAGGCTATTTTTTGTTACATAAATCTTGTCGAGAACATACCAGTTCACGATCCAGCGGGCTAATTTTTTCAAAATCACGGTTCACTTTCGGCTAGGGCTGGGACCAAAACCCGTCCCTTACTCATGATTTCGGGTTGGTTGACCTGGTCTTCACAAAGTATTGCGAGGCGGTACTGAACCGATTCATCGGAGGATTCGATCATTGAGAATGTTAGGCGTCTACGGTTTTACTAGAGGCGCTTCCATACCTATCTCGGATTCACTTTGTGTTGAGTTTGTGATGGCTTGCATTAAGCATTACAATCCGACTACTTTCATTGAGATAGTCGGTCGTGATGGGTCATTCTTGATCTCAAACCTGTGGATATCGAGAGGAGTTTTGGCATTCCTCAAAATCCAAACAGCCTAGTTGTTTCTATGGAGCAGTGTGCACAAGCGTTCGATGCTGATATGGACAAATGTCAGAAGAAGATGGCAGAAAGATGGTTAAAACAAGCAAAGAACGGATTGCCAAACAATGTGGGTCGTGGTGAGTATAAGGATGAGTACGCGATTCTAATCACACTCTTGAATCGTGTCTCGGGTCAAGCACATGCAAATGTTTTCCAGCCTTGGATGTATTACATTATTGGTCGCATCATTTCTGGGCAGGAACATTATGACTGGGCATCCTTCATCAGCGACATTCTCCACACACACAGTTACGGTTCTTAGTTGCTCGCATGAGTTTCACATGTGTTCATATCTTCGTGTATGATAAGCTTATGAAGTCGATTAGAGGACTTAGCTGCAAATGGGCATTCTCTTTGGGATTTATCGATATTATGATCAGCTTGAGTTCACGAGCTGAAGCGATCATTTCAAAAGCGTGTTCGAGCTTTCTTGACTTACGGTAGCTTGGACCGGGAGTTGCATGTTCGTATCTCGGCAGTTGCTAGGGCAGCAATGGATGGATGGGCAGATTGGTTTATACAATTCCCAACATACACCTACATCCGAGTATACGGCTTCACAGGAAATCCAACTATGCTTCCACGTTATCCTTCGGATAAAACAATCTTTGAGGAATTCCTTAGGCAGATGCATGATGTTCATCGTCTTCTCACAGCAGCGAGCCTGAGACCATCCTCAACTTTCCTTTTGAGTTTGGAATGTATTGGTGCAAGTAAATAATTGATGCAAAGATGTGAGGGCGGGGAACTTGAGAGATATCATCTTAAGTACCTTAATGAGAAACGCGTGCCTATGACCTTTGAGGTCATTATACGACTACGCCACCATGGAGGCACATATCCTGAGCCTTCTATGGAGGATGGGCAAATTGCCGGATGACTTAGAGGTTAAGAGCCTTACGATTCGACTGGCCCTTCTCTCTCGCAGTTACGTTTTCTTGTCAGGAAGGATGTGGGAGGTTTATCCCGAATGATATTGAGGAGAGGTTCTTCCTCAGTTTTTCAGAGAACAGGTCGACACACAACCGTTGCCAGTAGTAGATTGGTACGCCAAAGAATATGCAGCGGTCAAGGAGAGGTCTAGTAGAGTCATCCAGAACAGTATACTTTACCTCGACAGCAAGAAGACAAGAAGAGTAAGCATGCCCAGAGCAGAGCCGCCAGTAGTGGTGAATCCTACGCTACCTTCTTCGTCAAAACCTAACAAGAAGAAGAGGAGTAACCCTCCTAAGAAATTACAAGCGCCAAATAATTCAAAGGGCAAGGCGCTTGCCACTGTTTCACATTCAGAGCCTGACAGCCAGCCGCTTATCACAGAGCCAGTTCAGAGATCAGCTCAGAGCCCGCCAGTACCTGAGGTTCAGCCTCAAGCTCCTACATTAGTTTCAGAGCCGTCACCGGTCCCAATTCACATTGAATTGGACTTGGACTCTCCACCTCGCAGTGGGTCTTCTACACACTCACTCTCATCAGTACCTCCTATCGCTAGTGCAGACCCTTCTAGTAGCATTAGCAGAGATTCATCTTGGATCGAGACTCGGCTAGGAAGGAAGAGGAGGCAGCCATCTTATGTTCTCAATCATTCCGATTTCGATGACATTTATCAAGATGCGCCAGATAAGAGAGTTAAGAACATGGTTCACGTAGAGAGAAACACTGACATGGAGGTTGTTATCGAGACTGCTGTACCTCCGCAGGGGAAGAGCTTGGCTGATTTAGAGTCTCAGGATTTTGAAGTTATCGCAGTCAACCTTGGTCGCAGCACACGCCAGACTCAGGTTGATCTTCTAACTAGTTACTACAGATAGTGCAGAATAGCCGAATACTAAGGGCGGAGAGGATAAAAGCAGCCTTCAAAGGCTGAAATGGGCAACCGTCGGTACATTCTAGTCTTGTGCGCGCAGGGCCGAGAAAGCATTAACACACTCCCAGCGATGCTTGAGCCACCCGGTGAGCAAAGTCCCGGCTCAATCATTTAGTTGCATATGGCAAGCGTTTGGAGGAATGGGAGGAAAGATTTGCGTTGCTGAGCCATACCTATGCTACGAGAGTTATATATGTTGCGGTACAAATGCACGAGAGCTCCGTGTGCGTCTTGAGGATGAGGAAGCGGGATATGGCTATCAACAAACCGGGGATGAAATTTTGATTGCTCACTGGTTTGGCTACGACCACGACCACGGATCACGAGGAAGGGCAGAGGCTATCTACTCTTGGAAGACCGCAGTTGGTTTCGAGCAAGATAGAAACGGTTAGCATCGAGTTGGTAGAAACCGTCACTAGTGCACTCCGGTTTGAGACTCTTGTATCGCTTACGATTACGTTGCTCCGAGATTGAGGTGGTGCCTACGTTAGACTTCTGAATGTCGGTCGAGAACTCGAGCACTCATTCATACCATTTCGGTGGGAAACTGATTGGCTGTAGGTTACCGGCTTCTGATCATGTCAACACGATGAAACAGGAAGGGCGAAGGAACTTGATCTTAGATCCACGGTAGTGAGGACATCTTTGTCGACATAGCATTAACCGTCCAGTCTCGCCAACCGATTGTTGATTGATCCAACAATCTCATTGAGGGGTTGATTGCTCGAGATCACACACAGTCAACTTCAGTTCCCACTTCTCAGGATAGACTTCACACACACGAGTTAAACTGGATGTTACCCTTTTCAGTTAACTCGGGGTTGTCATCACATGCATACCTATTCTGAGAATCGCCTTGTTCACTTGGAGTTGTATTTAGGGTTTTCGTTAACTGATGATAGTCTTCCGGTTAACTTGTTTTAATAAGGACGTGCATGCTCGCACAATTGTCCATTTTTAGATTAGATGTTTCAGTTAAACTGAGGGTAGTTGCCCAGTTAACTGTATAGTTTGCTTAATTAGGGTTGGGCGCATTGCTTGCATGCATTGCAGGAACTATAGATAACACAAGGTGATTTTAGGGTTCCCTACACCTTGATGTATATAAATAAGAGCTTACGCTCATTTGTAAATAACTTTTGCTTGAGAGAGGAATATATGCTGTGCCCACCTTGCCCTCAATATTACTCTTTTTCGTATTTGTTCATGTGTCTTCACTATTGCAATTGATTGTTATACCACCTAGGGTTTCGAAAGATTGTGATGCTGAATTCTTTCCATAGATTAGATATATCTGTTTGAACATCTTTATCATTGAAATCAATTGTTATACCACCTAGGGTTCCAAAAGATTAAGGTGATAAGGCTGTTTTGTGTTAATTTACCATTGTGATCGATCGTTATACCACCTAGGGTTTCGAGAAGTTGCAGCATAAATCTGTTTTGTGAATCTTTATCAATATAATTGAAGGTTATACCACCTAGGGTTTCGTGAGATTATAAAGATAAAGGCTGTTTTGTGAAGGCTTTGCTGATTCGATCAAGTGTTATACCACCTAGGGTTTCATAAGATCGTCTTGGTAAATTCTTAAATCTGTTGTGCCCAATAAGTTGGTTTAGATTGAGATGATAGTTGTGCCCACCTTGCCTTCAAGTAGAGAGTCTAAACCCGCTTATCGTCAGATAGTCAAACCTTGCTCCGTTTCCTCTTGCTCTGTTTTCCTGAGGAGATTGGATAGATATAAGTTGTAGTTTAGTTGATTTGCAAAACCAGAGAAAACTCAGCTGCAACGTAAAAGTTCTTTCAAGAAAGTCTTGTGCCTCTAGCAGCTGAAACAAAAAGACAGGAAGTAGTTTTAGCTTATTTTTCCTTTGCAAAGTATATTTGTCAAAGTACATCGAGGGAGCTTCCCCTCCATAATTCGAAGAGCACTCATTGCGTAGTGTGCATAGGCTGTTCATAACAACTTGTACTCCAGAGGTGTTAGTTGTTACGCCAACAGTTCTTTCTGGCGCCCACCGTGGGGCACGAGGCCTTGAAATAACTTCATAAAAGCTGAACGCTTTTTCATATCACGTTTATAACTATCTGGCGTCCTACTGCTCCAGTATTGCAACCAGCACTAAGTTCGCCTGTTATTCAGCCGAATTTAGCATTCATCGAAGCAGAACAGTCAGATATCATCAGTAGCTTGCGCACATTCATCTTTGAAAATCATACATCTACATCTCAGTGGAGAAACGCAGCTACTACTCTGGATAAAGAAGAAGAAAAAGCAGATCTTGCAGCAGGTAGACCAGTTTTGCCACCTCCCGCGTGGAATTAAGCATCCTGGCTTATCAAGTTTACATTAGAAGAAGGAGAAGAAATCCTCCTATACAGCCAGATCCTGTTTTTGAAGAAGCTCCTGATCAGTTTACTGAGTCAGAAATCTTAGAAGAAGAATCTCCCACTCCAATTGCAGAGATGGGTGATCGTATTATTAACAACAACAACAATGGTGAAAATCTCAACGGTCGTAATGGAAGAAACGCAAGACGTCCAGCCCCTTTGCCTTGGGGCGACAATATTGGACCGTTGGCTTTACCAGGACATCATGAATTGCCCAAGGGATCACGCAAGTTTTTCCCGAGATTTCATGGCGATGGTTCAAAACATCCAGATGAACATTTATCAGCATTCACGGCGGCTTGTTCCGTTTTGCATGTTGCGCATGAGGACATCGCCGTTCGTCTTTTCGTGGAGACTCTTGAGAACAACGCAGCAGATTGGTTCAACAATCTTGAACCAGGAATTATTACAAGTTGGGCTGTCATGAGCGAGAAGTTTTTGGCAAGATTCAAGCCTGCCGAAGACAATCACAGATTATTTGCACAACTCTCAAATTCAAAGATGGAGAAGCATGAACCGATGAGAGAATTCGTGGCAAGGTTTAATCGCCTTGTTACACGTCTTTCTCACACTTTGAATCCATCTGATGAGATTTTGATGAGTTCTTTCATCAACGCGTTGCCGTCAGAAATTGCCTTTTTCTTGAAGATAAGCGAAGAAGATGATCTAACACACCTTCAGGAGGAAGCAATCAAGCTTGAAGATACCATGATTACAACCGGCAAGATGAAAGATGATTCGATCAGGCCGCTCGTGCAAGCGTCGGCCGATCCGTTGCTACAGAAGGTAGCAAATGAGGTGACGATACTAAAACGGCAGTCACCACCTCAAGGGCAACCAGCCTTGCCCTCACCTCCTTTTCAATCTCAACCAGCATATCAGCCGAGGAGGAATAACTTTCAGCCGTACAATAATTTCAAGTCGAAGTTTCCGCAAGGACAACCGAGACAAAATAATGAAGCTGAAAAGGCTACGGTCTTTTGCACGTTCCATGATTCAGCAGAGCACACCGGGTCTACTTGTCCGGAAAATCAAAGAATGAATCAGCTCATGGGATTTGCTGATTCCGCTCCTAGTTCAGACTTCATACCTTCCAGTTCAAACGTCGTCTCTTCACAGCCAGACGAGTTTGATGGCGACTCCGCAACGGGATATTTTGATAGAGAACCCGTTATTGAAGAAGAAGAAGAATCCCGTTTTTCTCTTGCAGTGAATCATGAGAATATTACCTCACCTGTGTTCACTCGTGCTCAACATTTCAAAGCACAGAAGGAGGAAGAGGAAAAGCGGAATTTGAATGCGAAAGCAAAAGAAGTAGTTTCTACTTCTAATCAAAAACCTTCACAAGAGAATATCTTGCCAGCAGCTTTAGATACGTCTTCAGCGAGCTTTGACATTGTTTCTTCCATGATGAAGACTAAGGTGCAGATATCTCAGCTGGAGTATTTACAAGATCATCCAGAGCAGTTGGATAGGATCTTGAACGTTCTTAAGAAGAAGAATGTCGTTCAGCCGACATTGTTACAATCCTCAGTTCCTGCAGAAGAGAAGCCGAGGCCGTTTTATATATCTTTATATATAGGAGGTTTCAAGCTGAGCAATTGCATAATTGACAGTGGAGCTTCGGACAACGTAATGCCCTTACAAATTATGAATGCGTTGGGACTTTCGTGTACCCCGACTCAGGAAAAGTGTTATTCACTTGAGTCCAAACCGGTGCCGTTAGTTGGTCAACTCAAAGATGCGCAAGTGAGGCTAGCGTCTTGTCCAGAGAAGAAGATTATGATGACTATCCTTGTAGCTGATATTCCTACCAGTTACGGGATGTTACTTAGTAGAAGTTTTTGCAAGGATCTTGGAGGAGAAATACAGATGGATTGGTCGTTCGCGACAATTCCATTAAAGAAAGGTACTTTCAAATTAGAGCCGGAAACCAAATCAAAGTTTACAGTGGTAAAGTCCCAGGACCCACATGCTCAAGTGTTGTATCAAGACACGGGTCCAGGCACATACGCTATGGTGTCTGAAGTGACAGATGATTGTCAAAATTTTGCACTTTCCACCGAATTACCAGATGAAGAATCAAAAGTGTGGACGATGCAGTTTGATGGCAGTTGTTCGACTTCAGGTTCCGGAGCGGGAGTAGTGATTATCTCTCCCGAAGGTCGTTTATATCCTTTTGCATATAGGTTGCAATTTGATTGCACTAATAATACTGCAGAATATGAGGCGCTTTTGTTAGGTCTCAAAAACGCGAAGGATATGGGGATCAAGCTGCTTCAAGTTGAAGGAGATGCAGAGCTGATCGTAAAGCAGGTCAGAGATCAATTTCATGTTAGAAAGAATCGTCTCCAAAACTATAGGCAGAGAGTATGGAATGCAATCGAATGGTTCGATGCATTTAATATCAAATACATTTCAAGAATGAACAATAGCAAAGCTGATGCGCTTGCAGTTTCAGCCGCTCTTTTTATGCCTAATTCTGATTTTCGTCAGAATTCATTTGCTATTGAGTTAATTTACAGACCAGCTGTTCCTGATAATTCAGACAACTGGCAAGTCTTCAGTGATGATGAAGATATCAAAGAATTTCTCGTCATGGGAGACAACTACAAAGAATTGTTCTTTGAAGGGAGCTCAAATCCTTGCAGAGAGTCAATTACTGAAGAATCTGAGGTTATAGAATCTGGAATCATACAATTGAAAGGAAATCAGATTCCTAAAGGTTTTGTATCCTTAGAGGATATTTTTGACAGGCATGATCGTTACATCCAAGATCAGAAGAGGTCAGGGGTGAATACTTCGTCAGAATACAGTCAAGTCAACATAGGTACTGAAGACAAGCCTCGGCTTGTGAATTTGGGTACGTGTTGTACTCCGGACGAGACTGAGAGGTTTATTGCCTTGTTCAAGCAGTACAAGGATGTTTTTGCCTGGTCATATGAAGATCTAAAGGTCTTCACACCCGTTGAATTGTCTCACACAATTCCGCTGAAGTCTGAAGTGCAGCCTTTCAGGCAGAAACAAAGACATTACAATCCGCGAATTCAAGATACTATCTATGCGGAAATTCAGAAGATGGTGGATTCTAGAATAATTTTTCCTATTCATCACTCCACCTGGGTGTCAAACATCGTTCCTGTACGCAAAAAGAATGGAGAAATCAGAATTTGCGTTGATTTCAGGAACTTAAATCAATCGTCCTTGAAGGACAATTATCCCTTACCGATCATGGAGCATACATTGCAGACAGTTACCGGATCGGAAATGCTATCACTTCTTGATGGTTTTTCTGGTTACAATCAGATTGCAGTGGCTGAGGAGGATCAAATCAAAACAGCTTTCACCACGCCGTGGGGAACGTTTGCATATGAGAGGATGCCTTTCGGCCTTATCAACGCCGGTGCTACTTTTCAGAGAGCCATGGATTTAGCGTTTGGGGATCTTAGGAATAAGATCATAGTCGTCTATCTTGATGACTTAACCGTTTTTTCAGATAAACGGAGTGATCACTTTTCACACCTTGTGAAAGTGTTCGAGAGATGTAGGTATCATAAAATATCTTTGAATCCAAAGAAGTCAATCTTTGCGGTTACGGAGGGCAAGTTACTTGGTCATATCGTTTCCAAAGAAGGTACTAGAATAGATCCGAATCGGGTGGATTCAATCAGAAACCTATCTCTCCCTACAAGCAAAACGCAGGTGCATTCTTTTTCGGTAAAGTTAACTTTATCCGAAGATTTGTACCTGATTTCTCAGAGCTGACAAAGGAGATTTCAGCAATGATGAAGAAGACGTCTACATTCGTGTGGACGGACGAAGGCAAGCAGGCCTTTAATAAGATAAAAGAAGCTATTGCTAATGCACCAGTGTTAGTTCGGCCTAACTTTCAGAAGGATTTCATTCTTTATTGTTATGCGTCAGAACATTCATTGTCTGCCATTTTGACACAGCAACTCAGTGAGGAGGGTGAATCTCCTATTGCTTTTATGAGTGCTAATTTCAAAGATGCTGAGATGCGTTATTCCCAGATCGAGAAGAACGCTTATGCTGTCGTCAGAGCTGTCAAGAATTTCAGATTTTATCTTTTGAATTCACATACTACGGTGTATGTCACCGATCCAGCAGTAAAAAGTGTGCTTACTCAGCAGGAGATGGGTACGAAAAGAGGAAATTGGATCGCGAGGGTTCAAGAATATGATCTGGAGATCAAACCAACCAAGCTTGTTCGCGGGCAAGGTCTTTGCAGGTTATTGGCGGAAGATGGAGATCGCAAGTTCAAGAGCAATAGTGGAATTGTTTCAGATCAAGAAGTTGAAGAAGACTTACCTTTGGTCTTATTAGTTAATTCTGCGGAAGAATGGTACACACCTCTTTGGTATTATTCAGCATATGGAGAATGTCCACGTCACATGGACAAACAGCAGAAAAGAACATTGAAATTGAAAGCACAGAATTTCGTGCTAGTTAATAACGTTCTGTACAAGCGTGGCCTTGACGGAACTTTCCTATTATGTGTCGGAAAAGATCAGCAGCGAAGGTTGTTAGAGGCTTTTCACAATCAGGCGTGCGGAGGACACTTTTCATCGAGGGTTACTGCATTCAAGATCCTACGAGCACAGTTCTATTGGCCAACTATGTTTCGTGACGCATATGATTGGGTGTACAAATGTCAGCTATGTCAGCAGTTTGCTGGTAAAGTGAAGTTGGCATCCTTTCCTCTCAGGCCAGTTATCATAGATGCTCCATTTCAGCAGTGGGGTATTGATTTTGTAGGTCCCGTCAATCCAAGTTCCAGCAAGGGGCATGTTTATGTCCTTACAGCAACAGATTATTTTACAAAGTGGGTTGAGGCAATTCCTACCAAACGAGCTACGTCCGAAGTGGTTTGCAGTTTTCTAAAGGAGAATATTATTTCTCGCTTCGGAGTTCCTCGCAAAATTGTGACTGATAATGCTACTTGCTTCTCGTCAGAGGAGATTTTAAGTTTTTGTTTTGATCACGGCATAATGTTGTCTCATTCATCAGATTATTACCCTCAGGGTAATGGACAAGCCGAATCATCCAATAAGAACATTGTCACAATCATACGCAAGTTGGTTGAGTCAAATCAGCGAGCTTGGCATACTAAGTTGTACGACGCTCTTTGGGCTGATCGTATAACTCCTAAGAGAGCTATTGGCACCTCGCCTTTTATACTTTTGTATGGCACAGAAGCTATTCTGCCCATTACATTGGAGTTGTCTGCTTTACAGTTGGCATCAGCAGTAGAAGATGAAGAATTTAATGATCCTATTCAGAAGAGGATTTTGCTCCTGATGAAACTTCAAGAAGAAAGGACGGAGGTTGTTGATAAAATCACTCAGCATCAAGAAAGAGTGAAGAAAATTTTTGATAAGAAAGCTCGTTACCGAGACTTTCAAGTCGGAGATCAAGTCCTTTTGTGGGACAAGAGGCATGAGCCAAAAGGAATGCATGGAAAATTTGATTCCTTATGGTTAGGGCCCTTCCAGATTCACGAATCAGCAGGAGAGAACACTTATATTCTTTCACATCAAGATGGAAGGCTCTTCCCGCTTCCTTATAGCGGGCAATATCTTAAGCACTTCAACCCTCCGGGGGAGGAGTGACATTGTAAATATTTTGTAAGTAATTTTTATGCTTTATCGTAATGTCGTATTGTATTTCCCCGTTTCGTGACGTTTTGTCGTGTTTTAGGTGATTTAAGTAGTCTTGTTTTAGGTGATTTCTAGGTTAAGTTTTTAGGAAATTCCAAGTTTTAGGTGAATTAGGGAAAATCCTGACTCCAATGCCCAATTATAAGTCACTGGTCTACTTAACACTGAGATTCTTAGGTTCTCCTATGCCGTAGGTATCCGACATGGTCACCAGTCGGAGCCTAATGTTGTACCCAAACCAAATTTTTTGCTTCATTAAGGCATTTTGCATTTTAAAGTCTAAACCTCGCTAAAATGTTGTAAAATACCGTTTTGGGCAATGTCAAGCATGGAGTTTTTGTCAATAGTTTGTCAGTCAAAGTCAGTTATATTGGTCAGAACCTGAAGAAGAGACTCAAAATGAAGATTTTCACGATGGAGGAGCATCTCACGACGGCATTTCATATTGCAGACGGTCATTTCAATGATCGAGACAGAGTTTTCAGTGATCAAATCATGGAGATTTTTCAGAGGAAAAGCCTTAAAGAATTACAAGTATAGCTTCGAGCGCCCAGTTTTTTGGAGGTCAAGATCTTGTAAAGTGTTCAAGCATCACGGTCAATCTCTTGAGAATCGACTGGCT
>VDFB02283764.1:0-11166 GCA_007258455.2 Sequoia sempervirens | reverse complement strand
ACACCTTGATGTATATAAATAAGAGCTTACGCTCATTTGTAAATAACTTTGCTTGAGAGAGAAATATATGCTGTGCCCACCTTGCCCTCAATATTGCTCTTTTTCGTATTTGTTCATGTGTCTTCACTATTGCAATTGATTGTTATACCACATAGGGTTTCGGAAGATTGTGATGCTGAATTCTTTCCATAGATTAGATATATCTGTTTGAACATCTTTATCATTGAAATCAATTGTTATACCACCTAGGGTTCCAAAAGATTAAGGTGATAAGGCTGTTTTGTGTTAATTTACCATTGTGATCGATCGTTATACCACCTAGGGTTTCGAGAAGTTGCAGCAATAAATCTGTTTTGTGAATCTTTATCAATATAATTGAAGGTTATACCACCTAGGGTTTCGTGAGATTATAAAGATAAAGGCTGTTTTGTGAAGGCTTTGCTGATTCGATCAAGTGTTATACCACCTAGGGTTTCATAAGATCGTCTTGGTAAATTCTTAAACCTGTTGTGCCCAATAAGTTGGTTTAGATTGAGATGATAGTTGTGCCCACCTTGCCTTCAAGTAGAGAGTCTAAACCCGCTTATCGTCAGATAGTCAAACCTTGCTCCGTTTCCTCTTGCTCTGTTTTCCTGAGGAGATTGGATAGATATAAGTTGTAGTTTAGTTGATTTGCGAAACCAGAGAAAACTCAGCTGCAACGTAGAAGTTCTTTCAAGAAAGTCTTGTGCCTCTAGCAGCAGAAACAAAAAGACAGGAAGTAGTTTTAGCTTATTTTCCTTTGCAAAGTATATTTGTCAAAGTACATCGAGGGAGCTTCCCCTCCATAATTCGAAGAGCACTCATTGCGTAGTGTGCATAGGCTGTTCATAACAACTTGTACTCCAGAGGTGTTAGTTGTTACGCCAACAGTTCTTTCTGGCGCCCACAGTGGGGCACGAGGCCTTGAAATAACTTCATAAAAGCTGAACGCTTTTTCATATCACGTTTATGACTATCTGGCGTCCTACTGCTCCAGTATTGCAACCAGCACTAAGTCCGCCTGTTATTCAGCCGAATTTAGCATTCATCGAAGCAGAACAGTCAGATATCATCAGTAGCTTGCGCACATTCATCTTTGAAAATCATACATCTACATCTCAGTGGAGAAACGCAGCTACTACTCTGGATAAAGAAGAAGAAAAAGCAGATCTTGCAGCAGGTAGACCAGTTTTGCCACCTCCCGCGTGGAATTAAGCATCCTGGCTTATCAAGTTTACATTAGAAGAAGGAGAAGAAATCCTCCTATACAGCCAGATCCTGTTTTTGAAGAAGCTCCTGATCAGTTTACTGAGTCAGAAATTTTAGAAGAAGAATCTCCCACTCCGATTGCAGAGATGGGTGATCGTATTAACAACAACAACAATGGTGAAAATCTCAACGGTCGTAATGGAAGAAACGCAAGATGTCCAGCCCCTTTGCCTTGGGGCGACAATATTGGACCGTTGGCTTTACCAGGACATCATGAATTGCCCAAGGGATCACGCAAGTTTTTCCCGAGATTTCATGGCGATGGTTCAAAACATCCAGATGAACATTTATCAGCATTCACGGCGGCTTGTTCCGTTTTGCATATTGCGCATGAGGACATCGCCGTTCGTCTTTTCGTGGAGACTCTTGAGAACAACGCAGCAGATTGGTTCAACAATCTTGAACCAGGAATTATTACAAGTTGGGCTGTCATGAGCGAGAAGTTTTTGGCAAGATTCAAGCCTGCCGAAGACAATCACAGATTATTTGCACAACTCTCAAATTCAAAGATGGAGAAGCATGAACCGATGAGAGAATTCGTGGCAAGGTTTAATCGCCTTGTTACACGTCTTTCTCACACTTTGAATCCATCTGATGAGATTTTGATGAGTTCTTTCATCAACGCATTGCCGTCAGAAATTGCCTTTTTCTTGAAGATAAGCGAAGAAGATGATCTAACACACCTTCAGGAGGAAGCAATCAAGCTTGAAGATACCATGATTACAACCGGCAAGATGAAAGATGATTCGATCAGGCCGCTCGTGCAAGCGTCGGCCGATCCGTTGCTACAGAAGGTAGCAAATGAGGTGACGATACTAAAACGGCAGTCACCACCTCAAGGGCAACCAGCCTTGCCCTCACCTCCTTTTCAATCTCAACCAGCATATCAGCCGAGGAGGAATAACTTTCAGCCGTACAATAATTTCAAGTCGAAGTTTCCGCAAGGAGAACCGAGACAAAATAATGAAGCTGAAAAGGCTACGGTCTTTTGCACGTTCCATGATTCAGCAGAGCACACCGGGTCTACTTGTCCGGAAAATCAAAGAATGAATCAGCTCATGGGATTTGCTGATTCCGCTCCTAGTTCAGACTTCATACCTTCCAGTTCAAACGTCGTCTCTTCACAGCCAGACGAGTTTGATGGCGACTCCGCAACGGGATATTTTGATAGAGAACCCGTTATTGAAGAAGAAGAAGAATCCCGTTTTTCTCTTGCAGTAAATCATGAGAATATTACCTCACCTGTGTTCACTCGTACTCAACATTTCAAAGCACAGAAGGAGGAAGAGGAAAAGCGGAATTTGAATGCGAAAGCAAAAGAAGTAGTTTCTACTTCTAATCAAAAACCTTCACAAGAGAATATCTTGCCAGCAGCTTTAGATACGTCTTCAGCAAGCTTTGACATTGTTTCTTCCATGATGAAGACTAAGGTGCAGATATCTCAGCTGGAGTATTTACAAGATCATCCAGAGCAGTTGGATAGGATCTTGAACGTTCTTAAAAAGAAGAATGTCGTTCAGCCGACATTGTTACAATCCTCAGTTCCTGCAGAAGAGAAGCCGAGGCCGTTTTATATATCTTTATATATAGGAGGTTTCAAGCTGAGCAATTGCATAATTGACAGTGGAGCTTCGGACAACGTAATGCCCTTACAAATTATGAATGCGTTGGGACTTTCGTGTACCCCGACTCAGGAAAAGTGTTATTCACTTGAGTCCAAACCGGTGCCGTTAGTTGGTCAACTCAAAGATGCGCAAGTGAGGCTAGCGTCTTGTCCAGAGAAGAAGATTATGATGACTATCCTTGTAGCTGATATTCCTACCAGTTACGGGATGTTACTTAGTAGAAGTTTTTGCAAGGATCTTGGAGGAGAAATACAGATGGATTGGTCATTCGCGACAATTCCATTGAAGAAAGGTACTTTCAAATTAGAGCCGGAAACCAAATCAAAGTTTACAGTGGTAAAGTCCCAGGACCCACATGCTCAAGTGTTGTATCAAGACACGGGTCCAGGCACATACGCTATGGTGTCTGAAGTGACAGATGATTGTCAGAATTTTGCACTTTCCACCGAATTACCAGATGAAGAATCAAAAGTGTGGACGATGCAGTTTGATGGCAGTTGTTCGACTTCAGGTTCCGGAGCGGGAGTAGTGATTATCTCTCCCGAAGGTCGTTTATATCCTTTTGCATATAGGTTGCAATTTGATTGCACTAATAATACTGCAGAATATGAGGCGCTTTTGTTAGGTCTCAAAAACGCGAAGGATATGGGAATCAAGCTGCTTCAAGTTGAAGGAGATGCAGAGCTGATCGTAAAGCAGGTCAGAGATCAATTTCAAGTTAGAAAGAATCGTCTCCAAAACTATAGGCAGAGAGTATGGAATGCAATCGAATGGTTCGATGCATTTAATATCAAATACATTTCAAGAATGAACAATAGCAAAGCTGATGCGCTTGCAGTTTCAGCCGCTCTTTTTATGCCTAATTCTGATTTTCGTCAGAATTCATTTGCTATTGAGTTAATTTACAGACCAGCTGTTCCTGATAATTCAGACAACTGGCAAGTCTTCAGTGATGATGAACATATCGAAGAATTTCTCGTCATGGGAGACAACTACAAAGAATTGTTCTTTGAAGGGAGCTCAAATCCTTGCAAAGAGTCAATTACTGAAGAATCTGAGGTTATAGAATCTGGAATCATACAATTGAAAGGAAATCAGATTCCTAAAGGTTTTGTATCCTTAGAGGATATTTTTGACAGGCATGATCGTTACATCCAAGATCAGAAGAGGTCAGGGGTGAATACTTCGTCAGAATATAGTCAAGTCAACATAGGTACTGAAGACAAGCCTCGGCTTGTGAATTTGGGTACGTGTTGTACTCCGGACGAGACTGAGAGGTTTATCGCCTTGTTCAAGCAATACAAGGATGTTTTTGCCTGGTCATATGAAGATCTAAAGGTCTTCACACCCGTTGAATTGTCTCACACAATTCCGCTGAAGTCTGAAGTGCAGCCTTTCAGGCAGAAACAAAGACATTACAATCCGCGAATTCAAGATACTATCTATGCGGAAATTCAGAAGATGGTGGATTCCAGAATAATTTTTCCTATTCATCACTCCACCTGGGTGTCAAACATCGTTCCTGTACGCAAAAAGAATGGAGAAATCAGAATTTGCGTTGATTTCAGGAACTTAAATCAATCGTCCTTAAAGGACAATTATCCCTTACCGATCATGGAGCATACATTGCAGACAGTTACCGGATCGGAAATGCTATCACTTCTTGATGGTTTTTCTGGTTACAATCAGATTGCAGTGGCTGAGGAGGATCAAATCAAAACAGCTTTCACCACGCCGTGGGGAACGTTTGCATATGAGAGGATGCCTTTCGGCCTTATCAACGCCGGTGCTACTTTTCAGAGAGCCATGGATTTAGAGTTTGGGGATCTTAGGAATAAGATCATAGTTGTCTATCTTGATGACTTAACCGTTTTTTCAGATAAATGGAGTGATCACTTTTCACACCTCGTGAAAGTGTTCGAGAGATGTAGGTATCATAAAATATCTTTGAATCCAAAGAAGTCAATCTTTGCGGTTACGGAGGGCAAGTTACTTGGTCATATCGTTTCCAAAGAAGGTACTAGAATAGATCCGAATCGGGTGGATTCAATCAGAAACCTATCTCTCCCTACAAGCAAAACGCAGGTGCATTCATTTTTCGGTAAAGTTAACTTTATCCGAAGATTTGTGCCTGATTTCTCAGAGCTGACAAAGGAGATTTCAGCAATGATGAAGAAGACGTCTACATTCGTGTGGACGGACGAAGGCAAGCAGGCCTTTAATAAGATAAAAGAAGCTATTGCAAATGCACCAGTGTTAGTTCGGCCTAACTTTCAGAAGGATTTCATTCTTTATTGTTATGCGTCGGAACATTCATTGTCTGCCATTTTGACACAGCAACTCAGTGAGGAGGGTGAATCTCCTATTGCTTTTATGAGTGCTAATTTCAAAGATGCTGAGATGCGTTATTCCCAGATCGAGAAGAACGCTTATGCTGTCGTCAGAGCTGTCAAGAATTTCAGATTTTATCTTTTGAATTCACATACTACGGTGTATGTCACCGATCCAGCAGTAAAAAGTGTGCTTACTCAGCAGGAGATGGGTACGAAAAGAGGAAATTGGATCGCGAGGGTTCAAGAATATGATCTGGAGATTAAACCAACCAAGCTTGTTCGCGGGCAAGGTCTTTGCAGGTTATTGGCGGAAGATGGAGATCGCAAGTTCAAGAGCAATAGTGGAATTATTTCAGATAAAGAAGTTGAAGAAGACTTACCTTTGGTCTTATTAGTTAATTCTGCGGAAGAATGGTACACACCTCTTTGGTATTATTCAACATATGGAGAACGTCCACGTCACATGGACAAACAGCAGAAAAGAACATTGAAATTGAAAGCACAGAATTTCGTGCTTGTTAATAACGTTCTGTACAAGCGTGGCCTTGACGGAACTTTCCTATTATGTGTCGGAAAAGATCAGCAGCGGAGGTTGTTAGAAGCTTTTCATAATCAGGCGTGCGGAGGACACTTTTCATCGAGGGTTACTGCATTCAAGATCCTACGAGCACAGTTCTATTGGCCAACTATGTTTCGTGACGCATATGATTGGGTGTACAAATGTCAGTTATGTCAGCAGTTTGCTGGTAAAGTGAAATTGGCATCCTTTCCTCTCAGGCCAGTTATCATAGATGCTCCATTTCAGCAGTGGGGTATTGATTTTGTAGGTCCCGTCAACCCAAGTTCCAGCAAGGGGCATGTTTATGTCCTTACAGCGACAGATTATTTTACAAAGTGGGTTGAGGCAATTCCTACCAAAAGAGCTACATCCGAAGTGGTTTGCAGTTTTCTAAAGGAGAATATTATTTCTCGCTTCGGAGTTCCTCGCAAAATTGTGACTGATAATGCTACTTGCTTCTCGTCAGAGGAGATTTTAAGTTTTTGTTTTGATCACGGCATCATGTTGTCTCATTCATCAGATTATTACCCTCAGGGTAATGGACAAGCCGAATCATCCAATAAGAACATTGTCACAATCATACGCAAGTTGGTTGAGTCAAATCAGCGAGCTTGGCATACTAAGTTGTACGACGCTCTTTGGGCTGATCGTATAACTCCTAAGAGAGCTATTGGCACCTCGCCTTTTATACTTTTGTATGGCACAGAAGCTATTCTGCCCATTACATTGGAGTTGTCTGCTTTACAGTTGGCATCAGCAGTAGAAGATGAAGAATTTAATGATCCTATTCAAAAGAGGATTTTGCTCCTGATGAAACTTCAAGAAGAAAGGACGGAGGTTGTTGATAAAATCACTCAGCATCAAGAAAGAGTGAAGAAAATTTTTGATAAGAAAGCTCGTTACCGAGACTTTCAAGTCGGAGATCAAGTCCTTTTGTGGGACAAGAGGCATGAGCCAAAAGGAATGCATGGAAAATTTGATTCCTTATGGTTAGGGCCCTTCCAGATTCACGAAGCAGCAGGAGAGAATACTTATATTCTTTCACACCAAGATGGAAGGCTCTTCCCGCTTCCTTATAGCGGGCAATATCTTAAGCACTTCAACCCTCCGGGGGAGGAGTGACATTGTAAATATTTTGTAAGTAATTTTTATGCTTTATCGTAATGTCGTATTGTATTTCCCCGTTTTGTGATGTTTTGTCGTGTATTAGGTGATTTAAGTAGTCTTGTTTTAGGTGATTTCTAGGTTAAGTTTTTTAGGAAACTCCAAAGTTTTAGGTGATTAGGGAAAATCCCGACTCCAATGCCCAATTATAAGTCACTGGTCTACTTAACACTGAGATTCTTAGGTTCTCCTATGCCGTAGGTATCCGACATGGTCACCAGTCGGAGCCTAATGTTGTACCCAAACCAAATTTTTTGCTTCATTAAGGCATTTTGCATTTCAAAGTCTAAACCTCGCTAAATGTTGTAAAATACCGCTTTGGGCAAAATGTCAAGCATGGAGTTTTTGGTCAATAGTTTGTCGTATCAAAGCCGCTATATTGGTCAACTCAAGGTAGACTAAAAATGAAGATTTTCACGTATGGAGGAGCATCCCACGCACGGCATTTCAGATGCGACGGCCATTTCAATGATCGATAGAGTTTTCAAGTGATCAAATCATGGAGATTTTTCGTGAGGAAAAAGCCTCAAAGTGCAAGTATAGCTCGGGGCTTCAGTTTGAGGTCAAGATCTGTCCGGTGCTCAAGCATACCAATCTTTCAGAATCAGCTCGGGTTATCCGCCGAGCTATTCAAAGAAGCATGCTCCGGTGAACCACAACTCCGCAAATCGTGATGGTTAAAATCCCAAATTTTGTGGGAGATCAGAAATTTGTCATTTTCAGGCAAAAGCGCGCCTCTAGCCTGAGGGCGCCCATTTCAAGGCAAGGGTAAATCTTGTCAGTTTCGATGCCGAAGACAGTCAATTCATTCACAGCTAGTCTGCTTATCCGACGAGATATCAAGCATAGTCATCCGACTCTCAGAGTTCAGGCGGCAGACGTCCGAAGAACAGCTTAAAATGGAGTTTTCATGTTTTTTTGAGCTTCTCCGTTTATGCCCAGTGCAAGTACAAGCCAGGGGCGCTGGCCTAAAGGACCCCTCAGATGCCAGAATTTGCAGACAGGATCTTCATGACATCAGTAGTATTCTTGCCCAGCTCCGCGATGCATCATTCAGTTTGTCGATCCGACGTTCCTGGTGGTCGTGGCGGAGATTCTACTAAGCACGTAATTTTCCGGGCGGAACCAACAAATGGTTTTCAGTGCATTTTCATGGTCTTTAGGCGCCTAGCCTTTAGACTGATCAGATGAGCCCGTTCGCGTTCGAAGTCTTCACGACTATTGAGTGTAATCAATTTATCTATCCAACGAGCATAGCCGTCAGCCTTCAGCATTTGGCAGTCGCTCGTGCGTGCGAGGTCTTTGGTGTCATATTACAAGGTAAAGATGTCCGAAAACGTCCAGAAAATGGCTAAGTCTGGGAGCGGTAAACGTATTAAAAATACGCACTGGAGAATTTGAGGTCTTAGAAGCAGTTTTCTTGCCTCGATACTTCCAGTGACTTCTCTTAAGAGCTCTCCTGGCTGTCCGTTAAAACAAATAACGCTTGAATCGGGTCACCCCAGCTCCAGATATCAACCGTCAAAGTAGGGTGTTTTGACGACGTTTGATTTTCGTTGAAATGTCCAAAGTGCAACCTTGAGCCAGGGGCGCTTTTCTTTTTGAGGCCCTTAACATACTCTTTCGGGCTCGCGGTAGGAGTACTATCGGATGAATATCTCTACCATGCCGCGGAGCTTCGCTCCCCTGTGACGTACAGGGTTCACCGCTCAATCACGCTGTACCGCTTGAAGCATCGATGGCGCTTAGGGAAATGGCTAAGTCCGAACCCAGAAGCAATTTAATCGTGCTTCTAATTTTTCAAGGGGTTAAACGATGGATTTTGCAGGCCAGGTTCCCAAATAGACATTTCTTCCTTATACCAAGAGGGTTTTCCGTTGATTATCTCGTGATCAGTCTCAAAGATCATCCTGGCCATCCGAAACCAGTTGTCGGTTACGGGCCGCGACAAAGGTTGCCACTATAAAATAGGGATTTAATTAAAAATGAAGTATCTTGAGCAAATGGACGCCAATTTGCTCATATGATGACTTTTCGAAGTCGTGGAAGCATGACGATGAATCTCAGAGCTTCAACCAGTTTGTCAACTGAAGTTCAGAATATGTCTATTTTTAGATGGTGTTTCTATTTTTGGCGCCATTACATGATAATAATTATTTTATTATTATTTTCAAATTTGAACTTCAGATAGTGGCAGTCGAACTGAAAGGCAACCAATCAGAGGCTTTCTATTCTGGTTAGGGTTTATGAAATCTTGCAGTTGTTAAGTGGTGCGAATTTATTATTATTTATATGTGGCGCCATCTTCATTATTCTTCACAAAGCTTTCAAAGAGAGTTCGATTTTCTCAAGAGCAATTAATCTTAAGTGGAAATCGTATTTTCCTAAGGCAAATTCATTTCCTTCAAAAGAAATCGAATTTTATAAATTCAAAGCAAATTCAAAGCAAGTTCGTATTTCTTCAGAAGGAGAAAGAGGCGCATATTTCAAACTTCAAGACAATTCGCAAATCCTTAATTCCTTTAAGGCGTCTCAAATTTCAATCAAATTCGCAAATCTTTCAAAGATTCAAAGGCGAATTTCATATCATCTCAAAAGGCGAAACCTCAAATTCAAATGCAAATTCGTATTTTCTTCAAGGGAAATCGAATTTCTTTCATTAAAAAGGCGCAAATTTCAAGAGGAGCAATTCGTGGTTTTTCCAAACAAGGCGAATTTTTCCAGTTCAGAGGCAGAATCTTCATCAATTCACAGGGGCGATTTCATTTAACATATCTTTTTGCAGATTCAAGTTCACAAATATCAGTTATCTCAAGAAATCTTGGGCGATTTTCATAGAAGAAGACATCAAAAAACGTCTTTTGCATCCTTTGAATCTCAGATTTCTCATAATATACATTGTGCATGTTCCTGAAATTGGCGAATTTGGCAAGTCTCAGTATCTGGATCATTTCCATATAATTTCCTCGAGTTGAATTTGTGCGCTTGATTTTTCACGAATTTTAGCTTCGAACATTCGTTTCTCGAATTGCTAATTTTCAAGTGAAAATCTTTGTAATAATCGAGTAGAAGTTGAATTTTCGCAAATCTGACCTTCTCGGTTGTCTTAGAATCCTTTCCTGGACAAAACCCATATTTCAGATTTTTCGCTGAAAATAATTCTTCGAAAGGCTATTTTTAACTCTCGCAGGCTATTTTAGATTCCAGAAATCTTGTCAGAACATAGCCGAAGTTCACAGCCAACAGCGAAGTTTTCGTAATGCAACACTCACTTAGAATATTAAAGACCAAACCGTCCTTTCTCATGATTTTCGCAAGTTGGTTGAGACAAATCTTCACAAAGTATTGCCAGAGGCAGTACTAGACCCAGTTAAAATCAGAAGTTCGATCATTCAGAATATTGAGCAGTCTGGTTTACTAGAGGCCGCTTCCATACCTATCTCCGTTCACTGTGTTGAGTTTGTGATGGCTTGCATTAAGCATTATAATCCGACTACTCGTGAGATAGCGTCAGTCGACGGTCGGGTCATTTGCAGTCTCAAACCTGTGGATATCGAGAGGAGTTTTGGCATTCCTCAAAATCCAAACAGCCTAGTTGTTTCTATGGAGCAGTGTGCACAAGCGTTCGATGCTGATGTGGACAAATGTCAGAAGAAGATGGCAGAAAGATGGTTAAAACAAGCAAAGAACAGATTGCCAAACAATGCGGGTCGTGGTGAGTATAAGGATGAGTACGCGATTCTAATCACACTCTTGAATCGTGTCTCAGGTCAAGCACATGCAAATGTTTTCCAGCCTTGGATGTATTACATTATTGGTCGCATCATTTCTGGGCAGGAGCATTATGACTGGGCATCCTTCATCAATGTATATCACAATGACACCGGGTTTCTTAGTTGCTTCCGCGAGTTTCACATGTGTTCATATCTCGGTAATTTGATCGCTTATCGTATCGGGCCCGCAGGACTTAACACCGCGGCATTCTCAATCGCCCGGTTAGTTTATTTCGATGACCTTCGAGTTCACTAAAGAGTCAACGCCATTTCGGCTTTGTTCGTACTTGGTATTTTCTGTTGGATTCTACAAGAAACCCGGAATCGGAGTTGCCGTTCAGATCTCGGCAGCTATAGGGCAATTGGCGGATGGATGGGCGCGACACAGCATACCTCTAAACATACACCTACATCCGGTATAT
>VDFB02283763.1:0-44734 GCA_007258455.2 Sequoia sempervirens | reverse complement strand
GCCAAGATATAAGAGGTTGGCCACTTCACAAAATCGTGTATAATAATTAAATAGACAATGTCTACCATTTAATTATTATCTCCATGCGATCTGGGCTGGAAGGATTCGCCTGAAGCTGCAACTATCATCAACAATTCCAAGGGCAGTTTTTATCCTCACAAGGCAGCAATAAAATAAAAATTAAATACATCCTTATGCTGACCGACCTCCTCCAGTTTTAGCACCCTCCCCATAAGTCAAAAATTAAATTAAATGAGTTTTTATTCATGGAGCCAACTCCCCTTAGAGTGGTGCACACTTTGGTGAATTTAAAATTAAATAAATTCATTTTTTCTAAAGGGGCCGATCCCTTATGGAGTGCCCAAGTTTTGCACTAAAAGGTTTTTTGAAAAGGTTTAAAACTATTAAGTGTTGCCTCCTTTGTCAAGCATTGTATCTCTCCAAAAGGTTGCCTATCTTGGTGAAAATATAAGAGGAGTTTGTGGAATGTAGAGAAGTGTGTGTGTAGAAGATAAATTGATAAATCATATATACACCAGAAGATTTGTGTGAAAAGAAAATAATTGAAGACTATTAAAAGACAGATTTTTGAAGGAAAATTATCAAGAAGAAAAATACTTTGTCCATCAAGAGGTTGGTGCCTCATATTGGAGAGGTTGCTGCCTACAATGTCTGTAAGAGAATTTTATATAAGCAATATTTTGATGCGGTTTTCTTCTAAAAGGGTTTCCATGTAAATCTTGTGTTCCTCTTGTGCTCTTATTTGTTGGTGTTGTGTATTTGAAGTAATTGTGGTGGTTAATTTGAAAAAGTAAAAGATAGTCTTATACTAATTGACCAGAGCCCCCCACGACCCCCACTCCCCCTCTTAGTATAATCGTGTGCTCATCAGTGCCCTTGAACGAGATGGTAAAAATTCCATCTGACCTTGACCCCCAACTCCCCCTCTCAGTATAAGTGTGTGCTCATCAGTGCCCTTGAATGAGATGGTAAAAATTCCATCTTAGTAACAATATCATTCCCAAGCATATCATGATCATCATCCAATGAAGCTCCTTATGACACTTGCACCTATACTTCTACTTGCATTGCCCGTTCTATTGCTTCCCTCTCAAAATCAGTGATCCAAATATGAGTTGATGTCATCAAATTCAATTGCATGGTGAGTTTCCTTTCCCTCTATCATTTGCCCCAAAACTAGTGTTCAATAGATTAGCATGTATGTGCTAAGGTAGGAAAATACTTTATGTAAGTTGCATTCCCTGCAGGCTCATTCTTGTTAAAATTCTTAGTCCTTGTCCTTAAGACTCATACATCTCCGCTGTCGTTTATGATTATCAATTGTCTTAAATGGAAATAAGACTTCATGCTACCCCTATGCCATTGTTGTAAAGGTATGTGATGAATTTCAGTGTTCCACTCGTGTAAAGACAAATGAACCTATATTTGAGCAAAACCTGCTTAGGTACTCTCTTGCTTAGTTGGTTTAGTTTGAAACTAACCCTTTACTGAAACACCTAATTGATTCCTTATTTCATATATAAGAGTTTCCCTTTAGAAAGAGAGAGGTTTTCATCCTTATTTTATCATGATAGGTTTACTTGGTTTATCAATACCTTCACCAAGTAATTTGCTTAATGATTATTATTCAACATTTAGGATTTTTTAAAATCCCTTTTAAATGCTTATGGGCTCTAATAAGAGAATCTGTCCCTCTGTTAATATGCCAAAAGAAATTGATTCTCTTTACTAGTCAATTTACACACCCATTCCTGGTGCACCTTAAAGTAAAAGATTAAAGGTCCATACATGAATGGCCCTATCAAGTAGGATCCTATTTAGAATATACTCTTATGCCAACTCATTCCCCAGGAAGATGGGGTTATACTTGAGGAAAACTGCTTTAGCACAATCCTTAATAGACCATGTTCAAGTCATCCCAATTGTCATAAATAACATCATTAAGATAAAAATACATCATTCAAATTGAAAGTTTAAGCCAATAACTTTATAAATGGCTCATAGATAGGTCATTACAGATTAAGAAACTCTGAGCAAGGGCCCCATATCCAGCTGATACCAATGTCTATAATTTTGTATAACAGCATTTAAAGAATTTAGACTAGCATTGATTGAATCATTCCAATCATTATTTGAACATAACATATAGAGTTAGTGAATTCATCTAACAAGACCATCTTATTCAGGAACAACTATCATGAGAGAGGGTATCATAGAAGCTTACAAAAGTATGATAACTTTAACTCTCGATGTCATCCATTTATTAATCAGATGTTCCTCACTTATGCAATCACTAGAAGCAACTGCATGTATAGATATAGCTCCCAATCTTCCCTTTGGCTTTGGGGACTTGGAAATAGGGGTAAACTCTTATAACAAAACTTGTTAGGTAACGCAAAGATCATAATCATAGTTTCATTTCCATAAGGAAAGACAAATTCATTAACTGATTTTAGAATCTGAGAGTATGAGTAGTTAGTGGAGGAGTGTAAAAATAGCGATTGAAAGCTCTCATACATGTGCGAGAAGAATCATGGGGATATGTGATTGTGACAAGTGATTGATCTCACACGTGTGAGAGTCACATGTGGATGCACAATTTGTTAATTAAGAGATTTCACACATTGCTTGAGAAACACATGTGAAATGGATGGCGTAGATCTTCTTGGAGTGATTGATGGTGAAGATTCAAACTTGATTTTATTTTGGATGGCTAAGATTAGGTTAAGTAAATTAATGGCTAGGATTTGAAATTGGTTTGAAATGAAATGGATTAAAAATTGTTATTGAAATAAGTGTTAGAAAATGAAAATTTAATTTCAAGAAAGGGTGATGTGGATTTTAAATAAAACGATTTTTTATCATAGTTGCCAAGAGACTAGTACTGGTATTGGTACAAGAGATTGGTATTGGTACAAGTATGTCTAATTTTGAAAAATAGGAGATAGTGATACTTGGAGATGTCAGTTTTTTTAATATGATTTAATAATTTATAAATTTGCTACACTAAAACTGAATGTTAAACTTTCAAAACAAAAACATAGGTAAAGTTTAACATAAAATATAAAGTTTAAACACACAAATGTCAAGGAATTAAAGAGTTCATACTACATATTTGATATTACATATTGAAATTTAGAAATGTCGATTCTTTTTTTTCTTTTCATATGGAAACTTGCTGAAATGTATGCTTTTTTAAAAATTTTTTTTAAATGAAAAAATAAGGAGATATCTTTGATGAGTTTCCGATACAGGGAAACATGTCCTAGTACTGGGACGCGACCTTGGGGGTCGGAGACGCGTCTTCGTGCAACTATGTTCTTTATTAACTAATGCTAATTAGAGCTAGAGGGATTGAAATTAGTTAATTTGTAAAGGTGAATTTCAGGTGTCTACATTTTGCCCCTCTTTGAAATGGCATTGCAATTAGAAGAAGCAATGACATGTCAAAGAAAGTAATAAAATATAGGTGCTTGGTGAGGTGAAGGGGGGGACAAGATGCCTTAGCTGGCTGAAAGAAAATGGAACTGGTACATGGATATGGAGAAGGCAAGATGCCCCAATCAACTAAAGGAAAATGGAGTTAGTATGAGAGAGATGCCCTAGTCAGTTGAAGAAAAATGGAGTTAGTATGAGAGATGCCCCCTCGAGAGGGTAGGTGGGTGGAAATAGCTTGGTGGGCTCTTGAAAAGAGAGGGTAAAAAGAAGAGAAAAGGAGGGAAATTTGGTGGAGAATGATGGAAGGGATGGAAGAAGGATGAATGATGCCCCAAGTGTTGGGATATGGGCTGTAGGACAATTTTTGGATTTGATTAATTAACAATTGGTTTTGTATTTGATGGATTGGTGGTTGGTTTGGATTTGATTGATTGATGGTTGGTTTGGATGTCTCAATGCTTGGAGGGATTTTGATGTGGTATGATGAATGTTGGTGATTGTAGGTATTAATGGGGAATCATTGAGGAGATTCTAAATTTGTTGAGCAACTTCTTTGCTATACCCTAAAACAAGATCCACTAGAATATAAAGATCAAAGTGATGTGGTGTTTTAAGTATGAAAGTACTAAATGAAAAATAACAAAAGCAAACAAAAGATAAAGAACAAATCATGGTGCACACATGCCAAGAAAAAGCAAAAGAAACATGAAAAAGAGATATCCCAATAACATGTCCTTAAGACACAACATGGTACAATGGACCATGGTGGAGTTGGTGGGTAATGTAGATGGGACAACATGCATAAAGACATAAATATACAAAAACACAAAGACACCAAGACACAAGGACATGCAAACATGAAGACAAATGTACCCAAAAGGCACAAAATAAAAAGGACACCAAGAAGCATGTGTCAAGTATGGTTTGCCCCTAATGGTGATGATGATGATGATGAGAACTAGTTAGTTTGAGCCAAGATTCAAAGGACGAGGAAGAGGGTTGCATTAGGAGTGTTGGTTTAGGCTGCAATGTGTTTGCATGAAGTAGAGATTGAGTTGTTTGTCTAATGAGTCATGTTGTAGAAGAGTGTCTAGTCATAATGCCAAGGGTGCCAAAGGGAGTGTTCCAAGAGTTCTTCCCAAATCATAGATTGATTTGCTGCCCCGAGTCCATAGTTGTAGCCAAAAGAGAGGGTCGGGAAATGAGATGGATGGGTGGATAGAATGAATGGAAATAGTATAAATGGTGTGCCTAGTTGTAAAGAGTGATTATAGATAATAGGTACCTAGGTATTGGGACATGAGGCTTCCAAGTAAGTTTTTATCATGGTCCTTGCTTAAGGTGTCATTGAAATGGTTTTCACCAGAAGGCAATTTTTCTCTTTACTTTTTTATTTATTATAATTATTGTTGTTTATTTTTTAATTTTTTTGATTTTTGGTCAAGCATAGAAGCGCTTGAGATGCAAAATGTCAAGAAGTTCGTCTAGTTCTTGACCTTTTGGTGTAGCCGACCTGTATGCTCTCAATCCATATTTTGCCACAATCATACATGAATCCAACCGATTAGGTTTGAACTTGCCTTTCTTTTCTCTTTCCCAAGTTATATTTTTCTGATTTTCTTTAAGGACAAGATCGCCAATTTGGAATTCTTTATCTTTGATATGTTGATTGTAGCTATGATGAAGGCAATTTTGATAGACCATTAGATGGCCAGTGCATTGAGCCGATGTTCATCTAAGAGTTCTAATTCATGTAGTTGTGTAACTTAGTATTCCTCCTCATTAATTAGATTATGCAAAGATATGTACAATGGTGGTGGTTCAACCTTAATTGGCAAACCACTTCAGATTTGAAGAGTAAGGAATATGGTGTGGCTCTGGTGGGGAGTGCGGATGCTAGGATGATAGGCCCATAGTGGGGGATGTATTTGGAGGTGCTAGTCACAACCAATGTCATTTACAATCTTTTTATGGATTTTGATAAGGGTTTTGTTAGATGCCTCATCTTGGTTGTTACTGTGTGGGTAGTATGGATATTTCTTGTTAGTCACATAAGTGAGTAGAATTGGTTTGACCCACTATGTGAAGTATTTGGTGGAGGTGATAATGTGGTTATGGCTGTTAGAGGAAGTAGGGTTGATTTATTGACAAGGTAAAAACCCCAAATGGAGAAGGGCCAAGGAGTAGTGATAACAGTAAGATGGGGTGCGAATTAGATCTTCGTGCTTGTGACAAGCTAAATATTTCTTCATGTATCGACAAGCATCTTGTTTCACTGTGGGCCAATAATATCCTATGCGAAGGATCTTCTTGGCTAAGATGAGATTGTTGGTATGGGTTTTGTAGATGTTGCCATGAACCTCCTTAATTGCTAGGTTTGCCTAATTTTTGTCATGACATCACAACAAGGTACATCATAGCCTTAACTATCAAGGATGTTGCCAAGATGGTGAAACTGGATGCACATTGGATGAATGATCTTCATTGGTTATATGTGAGATTAGGTGGAAGGGTTTGGTGGATGAGGTAGGTATGAATGTCATGGTACCAAAGATTATTATGACCAACAATGTTTTATACCATTTTAGACTCAAGGACATCATATGCTGGGATAAACAACTGTTCCACCAAAAAATTACATTCGTGTGTATCCTTTTGACATGTCAAGAAGAGATCTTATCATAGCCATTAATACAAATGCAGAGCATATGGATTTCAGAATAATCAAATCAATATTATTTACATCAACAGATTACATACATAGATTTACAAAGGAATGTTTATGTAATCACAGGACGTGATTAGAGACATGATGGAAACATGAAAAAGCAATCAAGAGCTAATTTACCGGAGGTAACTGAGCGTTACCAAAAATCATGATTGAGCATTAAATAATAAATAACTAAATAATTTTAATACACTCCCTTAATGCTCAATCTATTAACTACACCAAGATGCCCCCTAAATCTAACAAACTTATCCGGGCTTAGAGACTTGGTGAGAATATTTGCAGTTTGATCCTCTGTTGGAACATATTGCAATGCTATGGATTTGTCTTCGACAGGCTGGCAGATGAAGTGACAATGAAGATCAACATGCTTTGTCCGTTCATGGAAGATTGGATTCTTGGCAAGTTTCAACACCCCTTGATTGTTGCAATATAAGGGGGAAGGTCCTGCTCGGGACATTTGTATGTCCGAGAGCATCCTTCGAAGCCAAACTGCCTCACAAGCTGCTTTAACAACTCCTTGATATTTTGCTTTGGTCGAGGAGAGAGAGATTGCCTACTGCTTCTTGCTGGTCCATGTAACTGCACCTGTATCCAAATTGAATACATACCCTGAAGTAGACTTTCTATATCAACAAAAACTGCCCAATCCGAGTCTATATAACCAATCAGCTTTGGATCTTTGTACCTCCCATATAAAATGCCAAGGTCAAAAGTACCTTTCACATATCTCAGCACACACTTCGCTGCAACCCAATGTTCAGCTTTAGGGGCTGACATGAAGTGAGAGATGTAGCTCACTGCAAAGCTAAGGTCAGGTTGAGTGGCAGCGAGATAGATGAGGCTGCCCACAAGTTGCTTGAATTCTGATTCATTCTCCACAGGTGAATCCAACTGAGCCGATAACTTCAACCCTTTCTCCATTGGTGTAGATGCTGGTTTGCAATCTGTCATTCGAAGCTTGTCCAACAAGCTCTTGGCATAGTTCGATTGTGAAATGAAGGTATTGCCAATAGACTGCCAAGCCTCTATATGAAGGCAATAATGGAGGAGTCCCAAATCTCTCATTTCAAATGATTGATTGAGATTATGTTTGTTCTCCTCAATCAAATGATCTGAACTGCAAGTAATGATTAAGTCATCAACATAGACAACTAGGACAAGATATCATTATCAGTTCGATTGAGATACAAATTAGAGTTAGGACTTCTTTGAAGGCCATGATCAATCTTCATGTACCAAGCCCGTGGTGCCTGCTTAAGGCCGTGGAGTGCTTTCACTAGTTTGCATACCTGGTGTTCTTTATCAACAACCTTGAAACCAAGAGGTTGCGTCATGTAAACTTCTTCCTGCAAATTACCATTGAGGAAGGCACTCTTTACATCCATTTGATGGACTTTCCATCCAAACTGAGCTGCTATCGAGAGGACAAGCAGAATGGTACTCATCTTGGCTGTAGGAGCAAAAGTCTCCTCATAGTCAATGCCCTCTTGTTGTGAAAAACCTTTGGCTACCAACCTAGCCTTGTATTTATCAAGGGTTCCATCAGCCTTATACTTAACCTTATAAACCCATTTGCAGCTTATGGGTTTCTTCCCATGTAGAAGATCTGAAAGCTCTCGAGTGTGATTTTGCATGAGACTATGATGTTCAACTGTCATAGCCTGTTCCCACTCAGGTGTGCCTTTAGCCTATGTATATGTTTGAGGCTCCAAAATGCCATGAAGGTTGGCCATAAGAGCAAATTTCACTGTATTCTACTATTTGCTCTTATTCCGAGCAGATCTACCCTCTAGTAGCTTATCATCATGAAGAGCACCAATCGTCGAAGCCCACCATTTAGGTTGAAGAGTAGATGAACCAATATCGGAATCGGGAGGAACAATCTCCATTGGATCAGCTGGAATTGACATATTTGGAAGAACATCCAGACCTTGCTGAATAGGGGCTGGTGGTGGAAGCGGTTGCTGAGGTGCCTTCACCTCTGCGGAATCCATCCTATAAAGTGGACCAAGTGGAAGATACATACCCAAATAAAAATCTTTTTGAGGCTGAACCTCAGAACAAATGGGAGAAGACTGATAGAAGAGCCCACAATTCTCATCAACCACAACATCATGATTGAAGATTAGATGATCAGTGTCTGCATCTATCAGTCTGTATGCCTTTTGGTTCTCACTATAACCTGTAAACATGAGTTCTTGGCTCTTGGAATCCAACTTAGTGTGCTAAGCATCAGTAATCCAAACATGAGCAGTGGAGCCAAAAACCTTCAAGTGACTAATGTTCGGCTTACGTCCAGACTAGGCTTCTTCAGGAGTCATCTTCTTCACAACATGAGTAGGAGATTTGTTTAGAAGATAAACAACATTATACACTGCTTCAACCTAGAACCTCTTAGGAACATGTCTATGCTCCAGCATAGAACGCGCCATTCTGTAATGGTGCGATTGCGACACTCAACTACATTCTGCTGAGGGGTATAAGGTGTGGTGAATTGGTGCTTTATGTCATGTGTAACGCAAAATGTGGAGAAATCTTTGGAACAAAATTCCCCCCCATTATCAGACCTGAGAGTAATAATAGAAGAACTAGATTCTTTTTCCACCAAGGCCTAAAACTTCTGAAATATGCTAAACACCTCTGATTTAAGCTTCAAAAAGTACACCCACATCTTTCTGCTGAAATCATCAACTAAAAGCAAAAAATACCTGGATCCAGTAATGGATGGCGCGTGCATTGGACCACATACATTAGCGTGGACCAACGGTAAAACCCTGGAAGCTAGCCATGAGTTGCCATTGGAGAAAGGAGTCCGATGTTGCTTTCTAGCCTGACAAGCCTCACAAATTTCATGAGTTTGAGTTTGAATTGTAGGTAGACCACCAACGAGAGCATCTCGTGATAACTGAGAGAGATAGTGCATGTTCAGGTGCCCATAACATTGATGCCAGAGACTACTGATAGAAGTGCTCATGGCTGCCATAGCATGCTCTTGAGAATCACTAGAATCAACAAGTCTATAAAGACCTTGATCCTCAAGTCCCTGAATGACTGTTGTCCACGTCTCTTGGTCAACAATATTGCATGTATGCATACTGAAGACGATGTCCAACTAAGGAGAGTGTCATAATCGGACTTATAGAAAGTAAGTTCAATTCCCTGCCAGGTACAAAGTATACATCGAGAAATATCAAACTTCTCCTACCAGACTGAATCTGAACGTTGCCCTTTTTGACAGTAATATACTCTTCGCCGCCTCCAAAGATAATTGAATCTCTAAAAGGTGTGTACTGAATGAACCAATCTCGGTGATGTGTGAAATGGCGTGAAACACCAGAGTCAATGTACCAAGTAGAAGTGTTCACAGGATTTGTAGGACTCTTTGCCATGAATGCAAAGAATGCAGACTCCTTCTGCTTAGTGTACTCCGCCACATGTGCTTTCGGTCTAGACTCTCCTTGCTTGCCTTGTTTAGAGGCCAAGCGTTTTCAACAATCCTTCTTCATGTGGCCCAACTTGTGATAATAATTGCACTGAATATTCTTCGACTTCAAAGAATCTGAGGATTTCCCTTGATTTTGTTGCTGAAAGGATGAAGGCTTGCCCTTATTCTTCTGAAATGTCTTTGCAGGGAATGCTTGCACTGAAGAAGATGATTGCCTTGTTTAGAGGCCAAGCGTTTCCGACAATCCTTCTTCATGTGGCACAACTTGTGATAATAATTGCACTGAATATTCTTCGACTTCAAAGAATCTGAAGATTTCCCTTGGATTTGTTGCTGAAAGGATGAAGGCTCACCCTTATTCTTCTGAAATGTCTTTGTAGGGAATGCTTGCACTAAAGAAGATGAAGTGGCACTAGTACCAAACTGTTGTTTCCAACAATCCTGTTGTAGAAGTTTGTTGCTGTGATCGAGAAATGTTAAGTCAACATTAGTTGCTGTAATGTTGAGCGTCTCAATAAAATGCTCATACGGATGTGGTAAACTCTTCAAAGTGATCATTGTTAGAATATTATATTCTTCTATTGTATAATGGTCAAATTATATCTATTAGTTGTTGTTAGGTAGCTGGTAGGTAGACATTTAATGTCTACAGTATTTTACCTCACCTATATATTGTAATCTATTCTTCAAGTAATGTCAAGCAATTTCTTAGCCCAAAAATTGTTTCATGGTATCAGAGCCATACTGAGCTTGTCTCCTTCACGGGAGGGCTCAAGATTCTGGGAAGGCTCTTTGTTGTTGGGCATTTTTTAATAAGTCTGTAATTCATGAATTTTTTTTTTTTCGTGTGAGACTTCTGTGAAATTTATGTGGCTCCTGAAAAAAAACGAGGTTTTTTACAGTCTGCAATTTTCGTGGGTTTTTTAACCTGTAATTCGAAAATCTTATTTTCGTGTTTAAGGCTGCGATATTTCTGGTGTAGATCGCGTGTTCTGGTCAAAGCTTTTAGAAGTTCGTTCGCGTTTTGTGCTGGCTTTCTGGTCGGATTTATTTGAAAATCGCGTCTTTCTGTGAAATCGCGTTTTTCGCGTTTTTACCTGGTTTTTGAGCTCGGTGGAGGACGTTTTCTTGTCCTAGCTTGGTCGCCTCTCTACTCAGCTTCAGTTTGCCACGATTTCATGGAGTTTCAAGCCATTTTTCTGCATTTTTCTGGTCTTTTAATGGCGGCCTAGGGTTCAGAAATTTTCGTCTAGGGTTTTGACCCTCTGTTTCAAGGCAAAAAATTATTTTGATTGCAGATTCCTTCTGGGTTTTTTGAGATCTCAACTGGGTCGGTCTTCAAATTTTCTGGGTACCTCGTTTTCTGTGCCTCAAAATTTGTGCCTTAGTTTCAAGTCGATTTTTTTTTTGATTGCAGATTCTTGGTGGGTTTTCCGAGATCTCAAATGGGTTGTCCTTCGATTTTTTTGGGTGCTTCGTTTTTCGTGCCTCAATTTTTTGTGCAGCTCTGTTCTAGCGGCTAGGGTTCCAAACCCTCTGTTTTTTAGTCGACAATCGATGGCTACCTGTTTCTGGGCTTCTGTAATTCGTAGTGTTGCGTGGGATTCCTTTGTTGGGTTTTTTAAATATTTTTTCCCTTATTAAAAAAAAATCTGGCTTAAAGGTTTATAATTTTTTCCTCAAAATTTAAGGGTCAGTTCCTGTTTACCCTAGTTGGGGTTTTTGTTGTACAGGAGGCTCTTTGGTTTCTAAAGGGTTTTACCGTTTTTCCTTAAAAAACGATGTTTTGTATGCTGATCCGTGTTTCAGATTCCGTGCCAGCTACTTTTTGGGTTTTTGTAATTCGCAAAATGCGTGGAATTCCTCTTTGGTTTTTACTGTTTTTTCCGAAAAAAACGATGATTTGTAATCTTGGGTTTGGCGATTTTTTCCTCAAAAATCATGGTTCGTTGCAGTCTATTTTGGTCGCACCTCAAGTTGCTGGGGCGAACATTTGCACAACTAGCTTCTTGCAGTCTGTTTTTAGGCGTCATGCTCCTCTGCAAAAGTTTTGATGGTTTGTCGATTTTTCCTCAAAATCGTGGCAGCTGTTCTCGGTGTGTCTCTAGCGATAGGGAGGAACAACTCTGTTATCCAACGCCAGGTTGGACATTTTGTGATGACTTCTGGTCAACAGTTCTGCAGATTCTGGGAGGGTTGGTTGCAGACTCATCTCACGTGACAGAGTCAGTGGCAGGCTTTTGTCTCTTGTTGCAGAGCTTTCTAAAGAAGGGGCAACCTTCTCTGTTTTTGGTACTCTTGGTCATCAACATTCTGCAGATCCAGGGAGGGTCTCCGTAGCAGCAGAGTGTTCTGAAGAATTTGTGACTAAGCGACCTGCAGATTGTTTTCTGTAGGCTAATTAGACGATTGACCATTAAGGGAGGGCGTTAGAATATTATATTCTTCTATTGTATAATGGTCAATTATATCTATTAGTTGTTGTAGGTAGCTGGTAGGTAGACATTTAATGTCTACAGTATTTTACCTCACCTATATATTGTAATCTATTCTTCAAGTAATGTCAAGCAATTTCTTAGCCCAAAAATTGTTTCAATCACCACCATATTTTCTTCCTCCATCTTCTGACCAATAGCCTTGAGCTAATCTCGAATGTCCTTGATCCTGGTCAAGTGTGCCTGCAGAGGTGTATTCTCACCCATGAGGATGGAAAACATGTTCTTCAGAAAGAACGCACGACTCGTCAGATGTCTCATGAAGATCTTTCAGAAGATCCCAAATCTCCTTTGCTGATTTACTTGAAGGAACCCGAGGTAATTGGTCATCAGTGACTGATAACTTTATGAGCACAACGACTTCCCGATTCTGCTCATCAAACTTCACCTGATCCTTATCAATTATGAAAGGTCGTGTTGTGGTGCCCAAAACAATCTGGTCAAGATATCGATACTCAAATATTGTCATCATATGCCACTTCCATGTGTTGTAGTTGTGACTGTTGAACTTTTGATTGTTGTCCAACATGATGTTGGTCAAAGAGGCCATGCTTCACGCTTTTCAAGGCACGAAAAACAAAGATGACACAAGCAGATAGACGACACAAAATTCGAGACAACACACCTTGAACCCAAGAAGAAATCTGTGTAATCTGTGTTACACAGATTTCAAGGCACAAAGAAGAATTTTTGTAAATTGAAAACATGAATTCCTAGGTACAAAAAAATATCTGAAAGGCTAAATGCACGAAACCCAAGACACAAATTCCAATGCATTGAAATCTGAAGTAGTTTGGCACAAAAATCAAGACAAATCCGTTGGCTCAAATTTCAAGGCATGGATTTCGGGACACCTTGAAAAATATGACAACTACCTAGAAAAGTTCTCGAAAAACCTAGAAAGAATCTGCTGTTAGAAATTTTTTTCGACTAGATTCAAAGGTTTTATTGCCGAAACCCTAGTCAGATCTGAAAGACAAAAAACTCAAGTAGAGGCCAGAAGAAAAATGCAGCACAAGAAGACTTGAAATTGCGTCTTCAAAACCAAGAATATTGCGGCCTAAAATCTGCAAAAATCGCATCCCAAATATTTTTCATAAACGCGTCACAACCCGGTTATAAATTGTGCCCAGAATGATGTATTTTGCGCGCCAAATGGGAACTCAAAAACGCGGAAAAAAAGGACAAAAATCGTGGCTCCAAAGATTTTATTCTCTAGAAGACGTGATGATCGCTTCAGACGCCTTCACACAAAAGAAAACCCTTGTCGCGCGCCTAGAAAACCAAGCGAAATCCACACAAAAACCCTGAAAAACTTAAAATGCGTCTCAAAAGGAAATATAGGTTGTGCGGTTTGTAGCAGAAACCCGTGAAAGTTTCGACCCAAAAAATCTTGATTTGCCTTCTCCCAAGGTCGCGTGCGCCCAGAAATCCCGACTTTAGAAAACCTTCGAACATGCTGAGCTTCGAAAAACACCCAATCTATTAGCCTTGCTCTGATACCATAATACAAATGCAAAGCATATGGATTTCAGAATAACCGAATCAATATTATTTACATCATTAGATTACATATATAGATTGACAAAGGAATGTTTCCGTAATCATAGGATGTGATTAGAGACATGAGGGAAACAGGAAAAAGCAATCAAGAACTAGTTTACAGGAGGTAACTGAGCGCTACCAAAAATCACGATTGAGCATTAAATAATAAATAACTAAATAATTTTAATAGCCATAGCATTTGCGGCCTTGTTATTTTCTTGTGGTATTCACTCAAAAGATATTTCATTGAAATACTATTTGAAGTTATCAACCATCCACTATGGAATGAGCTTGTCGACGTTAATGTGGTATTCATCATTGACTTGTTTGATAACTAGTTGAGGGTCATCAAAGACTTATAGATGTTCGATGTTCCATAGTATTGTGAGCTTAAGCCTTGAAATGAATGCCTCATACTCTACGATATTATTGGTCCATGGGAAGTTGATTTTGAAGGATTCAAGGATGAGGTCCCCTTGTGGTGTGAAGAATAAGATACCTACCATTGAGCCATGATTGGTTAAGGAACCATCAAAGTAAAGCTTCCATTCTTTTGATTCTGCAAGAGTGAGGATAGATTTGTAGGGAAAGTCCATGATAAGAGGATGAGTATCTTCCAATGGTGCTTTTGCCAACTAGCTTGCAATCATTTGTCCCTTAATTGCTTTTGCATTAGCATGTTCAATATCAAATTCATTTAGGGACATGCTTGATATTAGTGAAAAGTTGTATTATTCCTTAAGAGATGAGCATATGGCTGATATTTTCCGCAAGTTGAGCAATGAATCTTCTGATGGCTTGTAATTTTCCCTCTAGGTTGCAAAGTTGCCAAAGACTGCAAGGTGGAGGCATTTTTGTGATGGCTTTAACCTTTGTGGGATCAACTTCTATGCGCCATCTAGAAACAATGTAACCAAGTAGTTTACACATAGTTACCCCAAATAGTCATTTCTCTTGATTGAAGCAAACTTTATTCCCTTGAGTCTTTGTAGAATCCATTGTAAAATTGTAGGATGGTCAACTCTAGCTTTGGCTTTGCAAAATATGTCATCTATGTAGTCCTCAATATCATGGTGGAGCATGTCATGGAAGATCATAGTCTTGGCTCTTTGATAGATAACTTTTGTGTTTTTCAACCCAAAGGGCATGACTTGGTAGCAAAATGTTTCCCATGGTGTTATGAAAGTTGTGTTTTGTGGTGATTCTTAGGTCCTATTTGAATTTGATTTTAGCCATAAAATCTGTTCATGAGGGAGAGCATCTCATGTCTTGTTGTGAAGTCAACGATGAGGTTGTTATTGGGCAAAGCAAAGTCATCTTTGGGGAATGCTTTATTGATGTCGCAAAAGTCTGCACAAATTTGGATCATTTTGGTCTTGCTAGTGATAGGGACAATATTAGAGATCTACTCAGACAATATTAGAGATCTACTTAGAGTAGTCAATAGGTCAAATGATGCCTACCTCTAGGAGTTTTCTACAAGTCTTCCTTGACAAGAAAAGCTATGTTGGGGTGCATCTTGTGTAGATTTTGTTTCATAGTCTTGGCAACTTGTTGCGTAATGAGTGAAGGATCTAGCCCTAGCATGTTTGTGTAGGACTAAGCAAATACATCAAAAAATTCTTTGAGTATGGTGATATATATTTCCTTCTCCTTAGGATCCATGGTACTTGTGATTTGAGTGATCTTTGGATCATCAATTGTTTCCAAGTTGATGTTAATAGCATCTTCTACTGGCAATGCTGACACATCTTGTAATGGTGCGGGTGCTAGAGGGAGGTGGAATTCTTCATCCATAGAGATCCTTTCTTGTGCTTTCCCAATGGAGAGAAGGAATTCTTCTTAGTAGTCTACTTGAGTTTTTTGGAATGTTTGGATGCTTTTGATTGAGATAATTCTTCCTTGCCTCCAAAGTATGCCAACATATTAAGATTTATTTCAAATCCTTTCTTGTGGCTTCCTTGTGGGACATTATCTTGAAGCCTTAGAATTTTAGATAGTGCTTCTTTGTTTCAAAAAATGTCCATCTGTTTCAAATAGCTGTCCTCAGCAGTGTTTCCTGCAGCAACTGAATCCTGAGAGCCTGCTACCTAAATTTCCTGTAGTTTATCACAATTTGCTTCCACATGACATACATACACCACCTTTATCAGCAGCCTCCATGAATGATCTTACCGAGTGTTGTGACGTTTTTCACACATCGCCCCATTGCAAATGGGGACCCCCCTAATTTTGGCTTTGTTGTTGAACTTCTGGCTTTGCTTTTGGTTTGTTCTGTTGTTGTCTCTCTTTCTGCTGTCTATCTTTCCAGGATGTGCCCGTCTGAATTGAAATTTTGGCTAAGTCTATAGAATTAGGGGATTAACGTTGTTGTCAAGCTGTTTCCAGCAGGTCTCCATTGAAATTTCATCAGATTCCGGCAACTTACTATTTTTAGTAAGTGCGTAATTCCAAGTATTCTCTCAGCATTTTTGAAATTCCGACAGTCACACTGCGTCCAGAGCACATCAAGCTACTCACAGGTTAAATTTGAACTGAAATAGAGGACTTACTATTTTTAGCAGTCCAGCTTCCGGAGCCAATTTCAGGGCCTAGATGCAAGGTTTGTCAACACATGTCTGCATATTCCTTCTGGGTTTTCAGAGACCTTCGCGATGATGTAACATGCAAAGCAGGGTGACAACTTTCAACATTCAGCCTTCCGAGTCCGATATTAGGGTTTGCATGCAGACTTTTTCAGCGCATGTCGACATATTCTTTCTGGGTTTTCCAAGAGCTTCGCAACGGTGTAACATGCAAGTGGAACCGATCACTTTTCAGAAACTTACTATTTTTAGCCAGTGCTTGCATGTTGAAGGATTTTCTAGGTTTTTCTGGGTTTTTCGAGATTTTTTGGGTAGTGCGACATGCAAAATCATCCAGCAGCCGGATGGTCACTTTTTCGGCCACTTTCTATTTTTAGCAGGTACCACTTGGGCAGCTGCCCAGCACTTCAGGACTGCAAACTGATCATCATGCAATTGGAAACGAGGTCAAACGGAGCTCATCTGAGGAACATGCATAAAATTAGGGTTTCAAGCTTGAGAGCTAAAAATAGCAGGTGCAGGCAAGCATTAGGCCCCGACAGCACGATCACACTCCGAAGTTGGAACAAGGCGAAATTCAGGCCTTTCAAGGGTCAGAAGTCAATTCAAAGCACGAAATTTGAAGAACTTTCTAAAAATAGCAAATTAGGGTTAGCGTGATCGAGTCACTCCAAATTTGACAAATGGCATAAAATTCACTAAAATTGATGAATTTTCAGGTCCAGCTAGTGAAAAATGCCTTTAAAAGCCGAAGGCAGATTGAAAATCTTTTAAGTGCTATGAATTGGAAGCTCCTATGGCAAAATGCGCCTTGAGGAGGAGGATGTGGTGGAAATTTAACTAAGGTCAAAATTGAAAGTGCAAACTCCTAAATGCGCCCAAGGTAATGTGCAGCAGTTGAGAAATTTTCTAAGTGTTGCAAAATGGAAGTACAAGGTATGAAATGCGCCTTGACTTGTGAGAGGCTCCAGGAAATTTGTCTAAGTTTGAAAAATGAAAGTAGACCATGATATATGCGCCCTTCAAGGTGAAGACTTGAAAAAGTTTCTAACTCTGTGAAATTTGAAGTTCACCCCTCCATTTGCGCCCAGGGAGAAGAGAAGGTGATTGAAAATTTTCTAAGGCACTCAAACGTGAAGCCCCCTACCTCATTTGCGCCTTGACTCATGAGTGGACCCTTGAAATATTCCAAGTTGAAAAATGGAAGTTTGACATGCAAAATGCGCCTTGAGAAGGCAAGATGAGCCTAAAATATTCGAAGGCATTAAAGTGAAAGCTCAATGGGTCATTTGCGCCCAAGGTCAAGGGAGGGTTAGAAACCCTCTAAGTCACAAAAATTTGAAGCTCCATGGTTGATTTGCGCCCTTGAGGTTAGTGGCTCGAAATTTATCTAAGGCAAGAATTTAAAGCTCCATATATTATATGCGCCCAGGCTGAAAATTCATTTAGTGTTCAAAATTAAAACTTCCACATGCCATTTGCGCCCTACTTCAAGAGAAAGGGAGTGAAAGTTTCCAAGGCATGAAATTAAAAGTCCGCCCTCTTATTTGCGCCCAAGGGTTAGAATTAAAAGCTCATATGATCAAATGCGCCTCTGCCAGGAAAACAGTTAAAAAAGGGGTTCAAGTCTGGAAAATGAAGGCAACATGCCTCATATGCGCCATGATTAGCAAGATGCTTGAAATTATTCTACAGCAAATGAATTGAAAGCTCCATATATGATATGCGCCCCTGGATAGAGGAGCTTGAAAATCTTCTAAGTCACAAATTTGAAGGAGACACTGAGATTTGCGCCTGGAAGAGGAGAAAGGGAGCTCGAATTTTTTAAAAGCACTTCAAATCTGGAGCTGAATACCTCAGCCGCTCCTAGGAATGTCAACTAGAGAAAATTTTAAGTCTGGAAAGTGGAAGTAAGTGGTCTCATTTGCGCCTTAAGGAGGAGGACTGTGAAAATTTGATTAAGGCGTTAAGGCTGAAGTAGACCCTCCTATATGCGCCTAGACTTGAAGAGGATAAGTTAGAATTTATGTAAATCGTGGAACTGGAAGTAGAAGATATGATATGCGCCCAAGTGTTGAAATTAAAGGCACACCCTCTTGAATGCACCCAGGCAAAGGCATTTAAAATAAAAGACACAGGTAGAAGAGAAGGGCTCGAATTTTTCAGATCTAGAGTAGAGCACCTCAGCCACGCCTTGAAGAAGGGAACACGTCAGAATTTTTTTTTTTTCATAAAACTGAAAGCTTCCCATGTTGACTGCGCTTTTGACTTGTGGAGAGATTAAAAAAATCTAAGTCATTTAAAATGAAAGTCCAAGACCTCAAATGCGCCTAGAAGAGGAGGAATGCTTGAAGAATATTCAAAGGCGTGAGCAAAGTGAAAGCCTATAGGGTGAAATGCGCCTCTGACTAGAAAAGTTGAAAAGTATTTTAAATTTGAAGAGGACTCCTCTATATGCGCCCCATCAAAAGTAAAGATTCTAAGTGTTTCAAATTTAAACCTCAACACTTTAAATGCGCCCATGCAAAGAGGAGAGGTCAAAGCAAGTAAAAGGTGTTGAATCCATGCAGGGCGTGTGCATAAAGACAAAAGACAAGTGGCATATGAGGAGATCCCAACGCCTTGAGGTGGGTCCACCTTGTCATATGTACGCCCAAAAGGGTTGGAAGGGAAATACTCCAAATATTAAAGTTGATATGCACCCATCCTCTTCTAAGTACTAAGGGCGCCAAGTAAAAAGTGAATGGTGAGTTGAAAAATATGAATGAAGGAGAGTTAAATATGTTGGGCGTGGAAATTTAAAAATATGTCCCTTATGAAGTATCAAATGCGCCCAAGACATTATGTGGTGAATAAAATATTGTCCATGATATGTGCTTTCAGTAAATTTCCTAAGTGAAGTTAATGAAATTTTCTCACCACGGCAAATTGAATGAAGTCGAATAAAATTCCTAAGGCAAAATTTACAAAATGATTTAAAAATTTTATCTAAGACAAAATATTTTCTTCCTTTAGAAAATATGCCTAGACATGAAGGAGATAAAATTTTCCCGAAGCACGGATAAATTGCCAGTGGTGAGGAGTCCGATGATGCTAGCTTCACAGGGTTGATGAATATTTTCAAGTCAGAGCAAAGAAATGCGCTCAAGGGTGAAGAAATGGATTAAATTTGATGAAAATTATTTTTCTAAGGTCCAAAATTCAAAGAAATTAAACGAACCCGTTCGTTGTGTACCCATGGGTTCGACGCGTTTTGAAGGAAATTTTCTTCTGGGTATTAAAGATCTTCAATAGGGAATGGATTTTAAAGTCTTCCGCGCTTCGCCAGGCCTTCAGGATGAATATTTTGATGGACACCAAGATTGATGAGTTTTCCTAAAGAAATTTTCTCAGGCAAGGAAAAATGTGTTGAAAATGCCTTGGCGGATGAATTTGAAAATGATCGCCTAGATGATTTTTGATCAAGTTCTTGATGAAAACATTTTGCTCGAGCCAGGGTTGGATGAAATGTCAGCCGAAAAAGTGAGGAAGATGTGGTTGACACTTTCGAAGGATGATATGTCCTCGAGGATGATGAAATTTGGCTAAGGCATGAGGAATTTGAACGCGAAGTTGGCTAAGGAAAACGATGAGCCCTTGAAGATCAAAGCGTGAAAATCAGGTAAGTAAGGTGAATTTATATTATGATGTGTTCTGATGCTCTTCTCCTTGCTTGTTTTGCAGGGGGAACGTCAGGATCAGAGCACAATGACTTGAAGTGATGAAGAAAGTAATCCAAGATGACATTCCAACCACGAAGGAAAAGAAAGTTGCGAAAAAATGGCTAAGTGTTGGGACTTAATGACAGAGAAGGAGCGTTTTCAAAACTCAAGATGGAGAAAAGAATGGAAGCTCGAGCAAAGTTGAAGAACAACATCAAGAGGAAGATCGAGAACAGTGTGAACGCATCTACAAACAGGAATCTTCTAGAAGATGGTGGCCATTAATTGCTCATTTATTGCCCCACTTTCCATTTTGGCGGTTTTTAGGGCGAATCTTGTTTAGGGCTGAGGTGGCACGATCTGGGCCATCCAGCCGATTGTAACCCTAGCCGTCTTTTGGACTTGGCCAGCTATAAAAGGGGGAGCCCCCCTTCATTTGTAATTCATTAGAAAGTAGACAGTAGATTAGAGTAGAAGTCGGAGTAGAGAGACAACTAGGTGATAGCTTAGGAGTAACTTAGTATAGATTGATAGTGTAGTTTGAAGAAGAGGGAAAGTTTTCCCCTTGGAAACTTTGTAAGAAATTGTTGTGAACACTCTCTCAATAAAAGAGTTTTTCATTGATGGTGAACTTCGTCTTTGTTGTGAGTAGCTAGCAAGGTTTCTTCGTCCTTCTGATTCAAAGTAGTTAAAGTAGTATAATTTTTATTCCATGCAAGTAGATGTTAATCGTGGAATGTGGTGTTTGATCTAAGCAACTTCGTCTATCCATACCACTAGTGTATTTGCTGATGGTGAATGCGCCTTGTGTGGTCAACTGGAATATCATGTACTTAACTTCAATCACAGTTTGAATAATGGTATGCGTCGTTGTGATGGTATCTTTATGTCAAGTGGTGGTTTGAACATCTTTAGTCATCTCCCTTGAAGATTGCACCGACTCGGTGGAAGCTGTCCGATGCGAGGCAAAGGGAAGTCCAGTTAGAAGTTTGCTGAAAGTTGAGCTCCATATCCCACGCCTTAGAATAGATTTAGACTTTCTAAACCTTACCCCATTTCAATTCAGTACTTTCTGTTAGAATAGGAAACCCGCACTTCATAGATAAATCTTTCGAGCACTTGAATTCCTTTCTCCGCTGCTGAACAATTCCGTAAGTCCTTGAAATACCAGAATCATCGAGCCGAGCCTATTCGCATAAAGAACCTTGGAGTTGACGCACGAACTTTCTGGCAATCTTAGTGTGCGGAATACTTTGATCAAGAGAGAATAGGGAAGCCGTTGGCAACTTTATTCTGCGTTGGTGCGGTCACGAAAATCACATCAACACTGAGCAGGTAGAAGTGTCTCCAGGCTGCTGTCTAAACATAAATAATAAGCTGCCTCAATCTCAACAAATTGCCTTGGTCACAATGCTGCAAGAACGACACAGAGCTTTTGCATGGGATTATGGGGATATGAAGGGACTAGATCCTCAACTCTGTACTCATAGGATCTACATTAAGGAAGACTGTTCACCTGTTAGGTAGCCTCAAAGAAGGATAAATCCAACACTCAGGGAAATAGTTAAAAATGAGCTCCAAAAATTGCTTGATGCTGATTTTATCTACCCCATTTTAGACAGTCAATGGGTAACCCCATTGGTGATTGTTCCTAAAAAAGGTGGAAAATGGAGAGTTTGTGTAGACTATAGGGAGCTGAACAAAACAACTAAAAATGATCACTTTCCACTGCCATTTGTTGACCAAATACTAGACACGTTGTCTGGTAAAAAGTATTTCTCCTTTTTGGATGGCTATAGTGGGTACAATCAAATTAAAATTGCCCCTGAGGATCAAGATAAAACAATGTTTGCCAGTCCATGGGGCACTTTTTCCTATTTTGTCTTACCTTCTGGCCTATGTAATGCAGCTGCAACATTTCAAAGGGTAGTGATCAGTATTTTTGCTGACATTTCTCATGATTTTATGGAAATCTACATGGATGACTTCACCACTTATGGAGTTACTTATGGAGAAGCATTAGCAAATTTGGAGAAGGTATTGAAAAGATGTAAGGAGCATAATTTGTTCTTGAATAGTGAGAAGTGCTTTATGATGATGCAAGAGGGAATTGTTTTAGGCCATCATATCTCTCAGACAGGAATTCAGGTTGATCCTGCAAAAATAGAAGTCATTCTAAATTTGCAAACACCTATGAAGCAAAAAGGATGTTAGAAGTTTCTTAGGACATGCTGGATATTACAAAAGATTTATCAAAGATTTTAGCAAAATAGCCAGTCCATTATATGCCTTATTAACTAAAGATTCTAAATTTAATTGGATTGAGGCCTGTGACAAATCTTTCCTGCAGCTTAACAACTTACTTACTCAGGCACCTGTTCTTGAAGGACCGAAATAGAGTCTTCCCTTTCATATACACACAGATGCTTCTGGTTATGCCATAGGGGCAGTTCTAGGACAAAAAGAGTATTCCATAGAACATGGCATATATTTTATTAGCAAAAACCTTCAAGGACCTGAATTAAACTATACTGTCACAGAGAAAGAATTGTTTGCAGTTGTGTATGCCCTGAACAAGTTTCGACATTATGTCACTGGTTACCAAATATTTGTCCATACAAATCATGCAACAATAAGGTACCTCATGAATAAGTCTGCCATATCTGGTAGATTAGCAAGATGGCTCCTATTATTGCAAGAATTTGAATCACAATTATTGATAAGCCAGGCCGAGCTAATGTAGTGGCTGATTTCTTGTCAAGGCTTCAAACAATTACACCTGCCACGCCTGAGGTAATTGATGATAGCTTTCCTGATGAACATCTATTTTCTATTGCTGTTCAAACTCTATGGTATGCAGATATTGCAAATTATCTAGCAGCCAACAAGATCCCAGCTCACTTCTCACCAAAGGAAAGACAATTGTTAGTGGAGAAAAGCTATGGATTGTAGACTGTTTATTTTACACAGGACCTGATCAAGTTATGAGAAGATGTGTTAGGGAAGATGAGGCCTATGAGATTTTGCATCCCTGTCATGATGAGCCATGCGGTGGGCACTTTGCAGCCAAGAGAACATCTATGAAAGTGCTGACTATAGGATACTATTGGCCCACACTACATAAAGATGCAGTAGCCTACACTAGAAAATGTGACAGATGTCAGTGCATGGGGAGACCAACAAGGTCTGATGAAATATCCTTGTATCCTCAAGTGGTAGTCAGTCCCTTTGAGAAGTGGGCCATGGATTTTGTTGGGCCTATTGATCCTCAATCCAACGGGAAATCATATATTTTGGTTTGTATTGATTATGTAACCAAGTGGGTGGAATTGAAAACAATGACACATGCCCGTGACAATAAGGTTGCTAAGTTCCTCTATGAGCAGATCTTTATTCGGTTTGGAGTCCCAAGGGAACTTGTTACTGATCAAGAAGCTTAGTTTACATCCAATTTAATCACTGCATTGATGAATGATTTGAAGATCAAGCACAAAAAGTCTAGCCCCTATCACCCTCAAGCCAATGGTCAGGTAGAGGTTACCAACAGAGAAATTGAGGCAATCCTTACTAAGATAGTACAATTACACAAAAAGGATTGAAGCAGTCGCCTTCCTGAAGTAGTTTGGGTCTATAGGATGTAATGTCCCCCTTTTCAGCGTGATCTTGTTTGCAGAGTGTTAGCGTATTTCTTGGACCCTTGTGGATTAACTGGATTGGTTAGAGGGTCAGTGGTACCTTCTGGAGAGTTCGATCGATTTCATTTTCTGAGATCGTGGATAGGCTCATTGCAGGCCTTGGCAGTACAGGAGTTTCTTTGCTTTTGATGGCACTGAATTCTATTGAGAATTGAGGGAGATAGGCTTACTTATGTGATTTAAGTTATATTTTAACTTAAAGTCTTTTTATAAAGTCAAATTGACTTTTATAATTCTTATATCACTTAAATAAAGTCTAAAGTGAATATTTTAAGTTATATCTTTTAATCACTTAAAGGAGGCGCCAAAAATCAAAGTCTAGACTATGGAAAGTGACTTAAGTTTATTTCCATAAATTTAAATGATCTAAAACCCTAAAATGTACGGCCTCCTTGGGTTTTCACCTCCTTTGCTATATAAGGGATTTGGGCAATGAGAAACTCATATTTTTGAATATTTCAACTTTGCCTTGGAGGTTTTTTCCCTTGCTTTCAGCCTGTGATCAGGTTTGTAGCAAATCCACCATTGGAGAACGAAATCTCTTCAGTGTGAGCACTTGTGAAGTTGTGAGAGATTAGCTGAATTAGTGCAGATTGAGAGAGCTTCATTTTAGAAGTTCTGTAGTGCTTCAACAGATTTTTTGTAGTGTTCTTCATTAGAAACAGAGGGTTTATTGGTTGTTGTTCTTCCTTCACCATGGCAAACTTCATGGCTGTTTGGGCGCACCTTTAGAGATGGTTTTTGGTTCTTTTTGTTTGAAAGGGCGTGGCACTTGCAAGGAAAGTTTTTTTGGTTTTTTGGAGAAACGTCTTCTTTCTGAGGATCTCTCTTCATGAACTTGGGCGCCTTACCTATACTTCTCTCTCGCTTCAGTTTCAGATTAAACTTTGCAATCTGTAACTCTCTACTCCAGTTTTCGTCAGTTCTTCACTATGCTGATCGGATTTCTTATTTAAAAAATTTGGAGGCTTTCGGGTATGTTTGTATGTTTTAAATCCATTGTTGATGATAATAAACACCTTCTACAATTTCAGTTTGATTAAATTTCCTCAAGTTTTCATTTTGTGAGCTTTTATATGATGCGCCCCTTCTCTTCTGTCTACAAAATTTCTCTAAAAAACTAAAAAACACAAATAGACTTAAAAAAAAGACAGGGGTTTGAGCAGTGAGCTAGCAAGGCTCATCACATAGGACAACATAGAAAACAACTACAGGGTTCACTCCTTTTGAGTTATTCTATGGCAAAACTGCCATGTTGCCAATAGAGTTTGAGCATAAAACCTTAAGGACTGCTCTTTAGCTCAACATTGATATTTCAAAAGCCCAAAAGGAATGCCTCCTGCAGATGAATGCATTGGATGAGATAAGGAAAGCGACCCTGTAGCATATCGAAACTATACAGTAGCAATGAAAAAAATGGCATGATCACCATATCCGAACTAAGCAATTTTTTGCTGGCGATTGGGCGCTGCTTTATGACTTCAGGTATAAAGAAAATCAAAGTAAACTCACCACACGATGGCTTGGACTTTATGAAATAGAAACTGTATTTTATAATGGTTCAGTTCAATTAGTCACAATAGACCTTGTCCGATTCAAGCTACTTGTTAATGGACACCGTCTTAGGTTGTATCATAAGCCAGCCTCTAAAGAAGAATTTATGAAGTAGTTTGTTTCGGATACAACCATTGATCTTCTTGCAGCAAAAGGCTCTGGCCTTTCTCCTGCAGCTTCACTTTAATTCTATAATGCATGCTCATAATAAAGATTTCCTTTTTAAGGGAGCCATTTTCTTCATTTTTCATCCATTACCTCCATTCATTTCCTTTTCTTCCACGTCACCCATCCATGTCATCCATCCATTTGTACCACCCTCATTTATGATTTCAACTTCCAGCCGTCAGTTCATGCTACAGTTGTGATATTTTCCGGCATGTACGAGCATTTATTACAAGGTACGCGATATCTTTTATTATCACATTGTTTATTTATTTCATTTATTCATTAATTGCAATGCACTTATCAGTCATCATTACTTGATCTTCGCCTATCCTTTCCCACATGTGTGGACACATGTCAAATTTTAAGTAGGGGGCGGGGAAAATCCATTTGTACTTTTTCTTATATCGCTGTCACAACTGCCAAGATCTTCTTTTTTATTAATTTCTTGTACTTACCAAAAATGATTGTGTGTTTCCATCCTAAACAATAATTAACTGCTTGATCTGAATAGTTGTTAACAATTATTTCATGCAATTATTTTTTGTCATTCTTGGAAAAGTAAAGAAAAGTGACGACAGGACAGAAAGAGTCTTTCAGAAGAAGTTTTTCAAATTTTTAGAAGTTCAAATTTCAGGAATCTCAGCAGGATAATTTGTGAATATGGGTGGCTAGGTAGTGAGACATGAGCCTGGAACACATGAACCTTTGATGCACAATCTTCAAACGGTTCAGGCATTCAGTAATTGTGGATGGTTGAATTTTTTTCTGAGGATAGATTCTTTTGATGAGGAAGTTGCAGGTGAGTTCTTGAGAACTCTTTCAGAAGGAGAAGCTACAGTATGGGGTTTGATAGTAGCTGTTACAAAAGAGAGAATTGCGGAAGTAACTGGGCTTTCAGCGGTAGGAGAAAATTTTCCTTCAGGAAGGGATGGTGTGTCCTCTAGGGCAGAGTTTTGCAATACCAACAGATGGACCATTTGAGGTTTTTGAACAAGGATGCAAATGGGTATCACTGCCTCCTCCATACCCGGAATGTGCCAATTTCATAATCAGGTATTTGACTTGTGAAGGACGGTTTTCCTTCTTGCATTCCTACCATTTTAAATTATTAAGTCATATGAGGCATGGTTTAGCTGTTAATGTTCCAAATTTTCTATTAAACTTTTTACAAAAATGTGCTCATGAAACCTAGAAGGGTAGAAACAACTCTATTGCCCATCATGCCCTTATTAAATTTTTGATTGAGCGTTCCTTGAGGGATGAACCGTTTGAGAATTGTGCGTCAAAGGTTCATGAGGTGTAGGCTTATGTCTCATTAGCTGGCCACCCATATTTACAAATTATCCTGCTGAGATTCTTGAAATTTGAACTTCTAAAAATTTGAAAAACTTCTTCTGAAAGACTTCTTTCTGTCCTATCGTCACTTTTCTTTACTTTTCCAAGAATGATAAAAATAAATTGCATGAAATGATTGTTAACAACTATTTAGATCAAGTAGTTAATTGTTGTTTAGGATGGAAACACGCAATCGTTTTTGGTAAGTACAAGAAAATAATAAAAAAGATCTTGGTAGTTGTGACAGCGACATAAGAAAAAGTACAAATGGATTTTTCCCCGCCCCCTACTTAAAATTTGACATGTGTCCACACATGTGGGAAAGGATAGGTGAAGATCAAGTAATGATGACTGATAAGTGCATTGCAAGTAATGAATAAATGAAATAAATAAACGATGTGATAATAAAAGATATCGCGTACCTTGTAATAAATGCTCATACATGCCGGAAAAGATCACAGTTGTAGCATGAACTGACGGCTGGAAGTTGAAATCATAAATGAGGATGGTACAGATGGATGGATGACATGGAAGAAAAGGAAAAGAATGGTGGTGATGGATGAAAAACGAAGAAAATGGCTCCCTTAAAAAGGAAATCTTTATTATGAGCATGCATTATAGAATTAAAGTGAAGCTGCAGGAGAAAGGCCGAAGCCTTTTGCAACAGGAAGACAGTGGTTGTATCCGGAACAAACTGCTTCATAAATTCTTCTTTAGAGGCTGGCTTATGATACAACATAAGACGGTGTCCATTAACTAGTAGCTTGAATCAGACAGGGTCAATTGTGACTAATTGAACTGAACCATTATCAAATACAGTTTCTATTTCATAAGGACCAAGCCATCGTGTGGTGAGTTTACCTTGATTTTCTTTATACCTGAAGTCATAAAGCAGCGCCCAATCGCCAGCAAAAAATTGCTTAGTTCGGATATGGTGATCATACCATTTTTTTCGTTGTTGTTGTATAGTTTCGGTATGCTGCAGGGCCGCTTTCCATATCTCATCCAATGCATTCATCTGCAGGAGGCGTTCCTTTTGGGCTTCTGAAATATCAATGTTGAGTTGGAGAGCAGTCCTTAAAGTTTTATGTTGAAACTTTATTGGCAACATGGCAGTTTTGCCATAGAGTAACTCAAAAGCAGTGAACCCTGTAGTTGATTTCTATGTTGTTCTATAGACCCAGATTGCTTCAGGAAAGCGACTGTTCCAATCCTGTTTGTGTAATTGTACTATCTTAGTAAGGATTGCCTCAATTTCTCTGTTGGTAACCTCTGCTTGACCATTGGCTTGAGGGTGATAAGGGCTAGACTTTTTGTGCTTGATCTTGTAATCATTCATTATCAGTGCAGTGATTAAATTGGATGTAAATTGAGCTCCCTGGTCAATAACAAGTTCCTTTGAGATTCCAAACCGAGTAAAGATCTGCTCATAGAGGAACTCAACAACCTTATTGTCACGGGCATGTGTCATTGCTTTCACTTCCACCCACTTGGTTACATAATCAGTACAAACCAAAATATATGATTTCTCGTTGGATTGAGGATCAATAGGCCCAACAAAATCCATGCCCCACTTGTCAAAGGGACTGACTACCACTTGAGGATACATGGGCATTTCATCAGACCTTGTTGGTCTCCACATGTGTTGACATCTGTCACATTTTTTGGTGTAGGCTGCTGCATCTTTATGTAGTGTGGGCCAATAGTATCTTGTAGTCAGCACTTTCATAGATGTTTTCTTGGCTGCAAAGTGCCCACCGCCTGGTTCATCATGACAGGCATGCAAAATGTCATAGGTCTCATCTTACCTAACACATTTTCTCATGACTTGATCAGGTCCTGTGTAAAATAAACAGTCTGCAATCCATGAAAAGTTAAAACTTTTCTCCACTAACAATTGCCTTTCCCTTGGTGAGAAGTGAGCTGGGATCTTGTTGGCTGCTAGATAATTTGCAATATCTGCATACCATGGAGTTTGAACAGCAATATAAAATAGATGTTCATTAGGAAAGCTATCATCAATTACCTCAGGGGTGGCAGGTGTAGTTGTTTGAAGCCTTGACAAGAAATCAGCCACTACATTAGCTCGGCCTGACTTATCAATCACTGTGATATCAAATTCTGCAATAATAGGAGCCATCTTGCTAATCTGCCAGAAATGGCAGGGTTATTCATGAGGTACCTTATTGCTGTATGATCTGTATGGAGAAATATTTGGTAACCAGTGACATAATGTCGAAACTTGTTCAGGGCATACACAATTGCTAACAATTCTTTCTCTGTGACAATATAGTTTAATTCAGGTCCTTGAAGGTTTTTGCTAATAAAATATATTGCATGCTTTATGGAATTCTCTTTTTGTCCTAGAACTGCCCCTATGGCATAATCAGTAGCATCTGTGTGTATATGAAAGGGAAGACTCCATTTCGGTCCTTCAAGAACAGGTGCTTGAGTAAGTAATTTCTTAAGCTGCAGGAAAGATTTGTCTCAGGTCTCAGTCTAGTTAAATTTAGAATCCTTGGTTAATAAGGCATATAATAGACTGACTATTTTGCTAAAATCTTCTGTAATATCCAGCATGTCCTAGGAAGCTTCTAACATCTTTTTGCTTCATAGGTGTTTGCAAATTTAGAATAACTTCTAGTTTTGTAGGATCAACCTGAATTCCTGTTTGAGAGATATGATGGCCTAAAACAATTCCCTCTTGCATCATCATAAAGCACTTCTCACTATTCAAGAACAAATTATGCTCCTTACATCTTTTCAACACCTCCAAATTTGCTAATGCTTCTTCATAAGTAACTCCATGAGTGGTGAAGTCATCCATGTAGATTTCCATAGAATCATGAGAAATGTGAGCAAAAATACTGATCACTGCCCTTTGAAATGTTGCAGGTGCATACCACAGGCCAAAAGGTAAGATAGAATAGGCAAAAATGCCCCATGGACTTGTAAACGTTGTTTTATCTTGATCTTCAGGGGCAATTTTAATTTGATTGTACCCACTATAGCCATCCAAAAAGGAGAAATACTTTTTAGCAGACAATGTGTCTAGTACTTGGTCAACAAATGGCAGTGGAAAGTGATCCTTTTTAGTTGCTTTGTTTAGCTCTCTGTAGTCTACACAAACTCTCCATTTTCCACCTTTTTTAGGAACAATCAGCAATGGGGATACCCATTGACTGTTTGAAATGGGGTAGATAAAATCAGTATCAAACAATTTTTGGAGCCCAATTTTAACTATTTCCCTGAGTGTTGGATTTATCCTTCTTTGAGGCTGCCTAACATGTGAACAGTCTTCCTTAATGTAGATCCTGTGAGTATAGAGTTGAGGATCTAGTCCCTTCATATCCCCATAATCCCATGCAAAAGCTCTGTGTTCTTGCAGCATTGTGACTAGGGTAGTTTGTTGAGATTGAAGTAGCTTATTATTTATGTTTAGACAGTGGCCTGGAGACAGTTCTACCTGCTTGGTAAGATCATTCATGGAGGCTGCTGATAAAGGTGGTGTTTGTATGTCATGTGGAAGCAAATTGTGATAAACTGCAGGAAATTTAGGTACCATACTCTCAGGATTCAGTTGCTGCAGGAAACACTGCTGATGACAACTTTTTGAAACAGATGGGCTACTCAAATCAGGGTTGGACTGCAAAATTTGTAAAAGTAGGCCATCTTCACTTTGAAGCTAGGAAAACGGATTAGGTTGCAGCATCATTAGTTGAGCCAAAGAATTGACTTCTTCATTTTCCTCTCCTAAATCTGGCTAGATGGGTTGAAACAAGTCTGGCTGAGGTTGGGCAAGTGGGTATAAAGCCAACTTCTTTTTTGACTGACCATCAAAAATTGTCATGTCTCCTGAACGGCATCCTATAAGAGCATCAGCTATGGCTAACCATGGTCTACCTAGGATGATAGGATATCCTTCCAAAGTTGCCGTAGTGGACAATATGGTGAAGTCTGCTGGGTATTCCCAAGACTCAAGGATGACAATGACATCTTCTACGACTCCATCAGGTGTTACTGTGAAACTATCAGCAAGCCGCAGGACGGTAGGTGTAGACCGAATGGTTAGGATATTCAAAGACTCCATAGTATGCTTAGTCATTACATTGATGGCTGTACCAAGGTCGATCAACACATTCTTTACTATCTGGCCATTAATATTTATTTTTACCACAGGACTCCCAAGGTCAGTATATTTTGGAATAACTATCTTCCCTGACATAATATCTGCTAGCTGCCCTAGAACATGGATAGTTTGGGGAACCTTTTTCTTTCTTCCTGGTTTCTTTAAATAGGCCTTCTTAATAGCTTTTGCATAGATTGGGATATCTTTAATGGCTTGAAAAAGAGGAATTTGAATGTGTACATTCTTTAGTTGATCCAGAATATCAAAAGTGAGCTCTTCCATAGACTTGAATGTAATAATTTGCAATGTTTGAGGAAAAGGCGGTTTAGTTTGATGCTGCAGGACAGGCTCGTTAGAGGCAATATCTGATATAGGCATATTTTTGGCAGGATCAGTAGGTTTTTCAGAGGCAAAGTCTAGAATCTTTTTAATTACAGGTGGCTGTGGAGCAGGGAGAGTAGTTCCACATCTGAGATGGATATCATGAATATTCAGGGCATAAGCTGGATACTGATTGGCTTCGGGACAATCCATAGGTTGCTGTTGCTATTGCTGCTGCTTATTATTAGGATTTGGCAATGGTTGAGCAGGCATAGGGGTTTGTTTTGGAGGGCCAGGATTCGCTGCAGGTGCTGCAGGAGGTGGCATAAGGGCCAGAGGTTGTGGCTACTAAGGCTGTAGGGATCCAGGGGATTGGTTCTGCCATTGCTGAGGACCTCTCCATTGAGGATTCTGCTGCCAATTACCTTGGGGTGGAGTCCATTGTCCTTGTGACTGCTGCTAACCTCCTTGAGGAAATTGCCATTGAGGACTCTGATAGTTAGGCCAATGTGGTTGAGGAGTATTCCAAGGTGGTGATGGGCCATATGTAGGTTGCCATTGGTTATTGTAAGTAGAGTAAGGATTACCAACAGTCAAAGGGTCTTGAGGCATACCTTGTCTTTGAGCCCATGGTTGCCTTTGTGCAACGAAAAATACTTGGTCATCATCACCCTCCACCATCTTAAAATCAGTAGGTAATTGCTTAGCGTCTAGGTTAGCCACCATCTTGCATCTGTAGTCACGTTTCTTCTGTCTACAATGTGGACAAAACTCAGCCAAGATTGCTTAAGCTTCCTCATGTTTCTTTCAAGCTTGCATGGTATCCAATTGTGTAGCCATGTTATTTATGATATCCTGTTTGAAATCAGACAACAAATTTGTAATCTCCATCCATGAAACTCCATTAGTTGAAGATTTTCCCACTGTGGCTTGATGACCTCTTCTCTTCTTGACAATTGCTCGAGAGTAGTTGCGGCATATAGTCTTGATATCATCCCAAGACACTTGGGTTATATCTCCTCCTGCCATTAGATCCAGGGCATCTATACAAGTATCATTGATTCCCCTTAGAAAAAGTAGTTTCTGAGATTCTTCATTGAGAGTATGGTCTGAATTCTTTTTCAGGGAAAACAAGAATCTTGAGATATAGTCTTCCAGGCTTTCATCCTCATTTTGTTGAATTCTGAATATATCATCACCCTTACTACCGCTTTTACAATATTCCTTGTATTTCTCAAGAAATTTTGTTTGCATAATTGCCCAACTATCAACAACATCTTTTCCCAAACTCATAAACCATCTAAGAGCTTCCTCCTTTAAAGTAGCTGGAAACAACTTCAGCTTGTGAGCGTCTGAAGTGTAGTCATAGCTGCGACAGAGGATGTCAAACTCAACAAGGTGTCTGGGTCCTTTGTAACTAGTTCATATAACTTGAGAATTAGTGAAGGAATATTTTTAAGGTTTTCATTATTTTGCTGAGCAATGATAGGGAATTCAAAAGCTGAAGGTTGATTAGGTGGATTTCGTGCCATATTTGCTTGATTAAGTATCAAAGCAAATGGATTTTCTTCAGGTTCTTCGTCAAATGGAGCAAATGGCAATTTAGCAAATAGGTTTTCAGCAAATGGATTGATATCCTGGTCTCCTCCTTCCTCAAATAGATTACAAGCTAACTCAAAATTGTTATCAATCAATGGAAGGTTAGGGAGGAATCTTCCCACAGCGTCTCTTCTTCTATGCATGCAATGGTATTAACCGTATATTGAAGGAAATTTGGAAATGCTTGAATAAACACACTAAACTACTGCTAGCAATGACTATAACGGGTTCTTGGCTTGACACCATCCCTGACAACGGTGCCAAAAATGGTTGGACCCACAAAAGGATATAAAGTCATGGCAAATCCTAACCTGGGAATTGGACATTCCAACATGCGACTAACATCTTCTTATGGTCATTCATTTACTTTGTCAAACTAGGGAATGTATACTTGAAATGGAGCGGTACTGTATGTGCACTAAGAACCAATTTTAGTCACGATTTACAAAAAATAATGCTTTGAAAGGAATTCTACCTATGCTCCAAGAATGTAATGCAAAGTCTTCATAACTTAAGCAAGACAGAAATCATGTCAACTACTAATACGGAACAAACTATGAACTGGCCTTATGTTGCAGGAACAAACACGGATGGATTCCCGATGCTGCAGGAATAATATAAGACTGAGTTTGCGTTGAAACTTTTAAAAATGAAATCTAACTTCTAATTAACAGGAAATAAACAACTAACTACAAATACTTACTAAGTGGGCCCCCTTAGCAAGCATCAACTAGTTTATGCAAATATTGAACTCAAAACTTCAACTTTTATTCATAGACGGGAATTACATACACTGATTATTCTGCTTGTAAGAAAAACTAACAAAACACTGCTCTTATTATAATACTAACTCTTACACACACTCTTTGTCTTGTTCACTCGCGTAGGAGGAACACTTATTTATATTTGAAAAACAACTAACTACCTAACTCTAACAAAGAAAGACGTGGACATGAATACATCTAGAAATCGAGGAACATATTTTTCATGAAGGCATAACTGTTCAACACGACTCAGAGAGAATTTAGCATTCCACTCTTCTTAGATTAATGATCATTCAGATTTCTCCCCAACGACCTGGTCAGAGAGTCTTCGCTGAAACAACTTACTCGACACCATGCTGGGAGTGGTCTTTTTTGCAGGGCCGAGATCTACTGTGCTTGACTCGTTCACGCTTCCTTCAACAACCTGCGATGTACAAGGCAACAAAAGCGAAAAGAAAGCATGCATGGCAAACAACACGATACATTCATTAATCACACTTTAAATCTATTTCATTATCCAAAAACCACATGCATTATATCAGTCATTCGGGAGGTCAAATAGGGAAATTAATATAGACACATGGATATTAAGCTGCAGGAATATAGGATTGTGTAGCTACAGGATTCTACCCGATTTTGAATGAAAAGTCTTTAATCAAAGTGTTAAACAACCATTAACAATAAGAGTAAGGGTATTAAAAATACATTATAATACTCAAATTATGAGCATATTTCAAGCTCATCATTTGTATCAAACATATGCTTTTTCAAGCGAAGCCAAGTAAGATTGTGGTAGTCAATAGCTGTCATGGGGTATGTTGAATTTGGCATGAGCCTGGTGAAGAATATCCACATTTTGGCATGTAGCTTGGCTAAATGTTGCAAGATGATGCTCCTTGTGTTGTTGGTACAAGTTTTAGTTGAAAATTCAATGGAAAACAAATAGAAATGGAAGCACCATTACACATTCTATCGAAACATGAGATAATGACAACAACTCTTCTCTTCTCTTTGAATATGGTATGACACATTATTACTATGTTGTAAATGGTGGGCAATGTTGTTTATCCCCTTGGTTCCAGTTCAAAGGCAAAGTGTGTTTTGTGTGGACTTGAATACAGGATTGGGACTTGACTATATGACAAGTAGGACTGAAGGCATGCTCCTAGAAGCATTTAACAGTGAGTGAACATAGTTCCAACGATGATGTATGGATGAGAATCAAATTGTATTTTGGTTATAGATTCCTATCTCAGTTACTGGATAGTCAGTTTCCTAAAATGTTTCATGTTCCTTCAGTTAACTTGCAAAAAATGATTCTTGGGTGGTTGCTCATGGTGCTTATCTATTCAACATGTTTGCTTTGTATTGTAGTGCATGTGCAACTTATGGTGCCAATGTGTACTTGCAATCATGTTCATTATGGGTTGTGAAGTAAGAATGCTTGATTCTAAAGAATCAATGATGAATTAAAAAATCACAATGGAGATAAAGATAGATTGCAAATCCATCTTGGATATGCTTAGATCATTTTCCCTTTCTTGAAGAGTAGTGGTTCCCATTACGTTTTTTTGTAGTTTCAAAAACAGAGTCCACAACTGCTAGAGAGCATATCATTTAACCTTTTAGACATACTGCCCATCCTTGATAAATAAGCCTAGTTTATGAGTGCCTTGATGAGTGTAAGTAATACTTGTGCCAATGATCTGATTTGTCTTTTATGGACCCAGCATTTTCCCTTTCTTGAAGAATAGTGGTTCCCATTACGTTTTTTTGTAGTTTCAAAAACAGAGTCCACAACTGCTAGAGAGCATATCATTTAACCTTTTAGACATACTGCCCATCCTTGATAAATAAGCCTAGTTTATGAGTGCCTTGATGAGTGTAAGTAATACTTGTGCCAATGATCTGATTTGTCTTTTATGGACCCAGCATTTTCCCTTTCTTGAAGAATAGTGGTTCCCATTACGTTTTTTTGTAGTTTCAAAAACAGAGTCCACAACTGCTAGAGAGCATATCATTTAACCTTTTAGACATACTGCCCATCCTTGATAAATAAGCCTAGTTTATGAGTGCCTTGATGAGTGTAAGTAATACTTGTGCCAATGATCTGATTTGTCATTTATGGATCCAGGTGTGCTGGGTCCAAACTTGTTGGATGTTGGACCGTGGATGGATTGAGCAGAGGTGGCTTATAAGGCTTCTATAACTCAACAGTAAACACTGGGTGCATGTCCATGTATGGAGTAAGGTTTAGGATGAATGTGTTGTGACCTGTTACTCTTAATATGTTATATGGAGTGTATGTCTTGATCTTTCGAAGAGGACCTTAGTAATGCTTTCTTTGAAGATGCAAATAGACTTTATCACCAATCTGAAAAGTCTGAGGTGTATGGTGTGCATCATGACGATTTGTGCAGTTTTATTGTTGATGAGTCAAAATCTATTGAATCTGTTGAGACACTGCAGGATAGAAATGAGAGTAGCAATCTCCAAGCTTCTAATATGTATGCTTTTATATTTTTGGTACTTACAAACTTCAGAGCATGACATAAATATTGCTACTCAGTATGATATTGCATTGTTCTTAATAATTAGTTTTTCTTCATTCTCGGGTAGTTATTTTGGAATATAAAGTACTATAGCTTTCTAGTAGTTATGAATTTTTGGTAAGGGAATAGGAAAAATCAGCTCTGGATCAAATCAAATGGAGATCTAAAGCTAATTAGATATTGCATTAATGTTTGTTTAGAGAACTGAACATATCATGGGGTGACACATGAGTATGGAGTCAATGAAGAAGCCAATATTTTTCTTTTTTCTTGGAAAATGAATGTAGTTAATGACGAAAAGATTCAATATATAATGTGAATAGAGCATTCTTTATTGTTGGAGATCTTCTTTTGGTTACTTGAATTGTAAAACAATTTTTTGTTTGAGATTAGAAACTGTGATAATTCTAAGAGGATGGTGGTTATTGAAAGATCAATTTTATAGGATACATTATTCTCCTGACATTTTTTTGCAGGGTGTTTGGATGTTATCTTTTTATAGACTGTAGGGATATGGCATCTGATATTTGAATCAATACAAGGAACCATGTGTCTGTGTTTTGAGTTGATAAATCCAATCTTGATTGATGTGGTATAATACTGTGCAGGTTAGTTGTCTTGTCCATCTTCTTGGTAGCAGCATCTTTATTATCTTGGTCTTTTGTTCCTGGCTTTTTGAAGCTGATGGTACGCCTGTCTTCTCAGGTAATTTAATGATTATGAAAAATTCAAGCATTTGAGAAAATATGGCACTCTGATTTATCCTATGTTCTATAGCAGTCATTCCTAAATTACAGGCTTCTTTTTATAGATGTACTTCTATGTTTGGCTTTTTGTGTTGCCCATGTCTAATGTATTTTATACTAAGCATGTCCATATGGAGTAATCTAATATATGGTGGCAAATAAGTAAACCCAACATTTCTTTATTTCTGTTTATTCATATTTTGAAGTTCATGTGCCATGGAGTGCTAAGAAATTCTTTTTCCAGTAGCGATGTTCTTCCTCCAGTTTTAATGCATTACTATGTCAGAAAAAGTGTAGCTGTGATACAATTTCTTCTTAATGATAGTAGGAAGGAAATTGAGAATGCATTCCCATAGTGCTGATGTTTTCTTAATGTTGGAATATTTGCAGACGAATGAACTTTACCAGTTGGCTTCAGTTGCATTCTGCTTGCTGGTAGCTTGGGTTAGTGCATCTCTATCAATTTTGCTTCTAATCCTATACATTTGAGTATTACTTTTTTGTCATTGGGGTTTCACTAAAATTTTTGAACAAACTTGCACTGTTGTTAGCATACTAATCCAGACAAATTATTGTTTTAAAATCTAGTTTAAATTAAGAACTGTTGATTGCATCAGCACTGAAATACTTCTTGAATGCTAGTAGCTGACTTGGTTTCTAGGTATCTTGGAAACTATATTTCTTATTGGAAGTAAATAATACTTATGTTGGATTAGTCTGTATTAGTCACCATCAAAGTGCCACACAATCACATCTGAATTTGGAAGTTAAATGTGAATTGAAGGCCCTACTATTTTTAAGAAATCAGAGAGGAATAAGAACATATTGGATTATGTTTTGGAACAAATCGCTAGATGAGCTGAGTGATCACTTGGTGATGGTTTAATTGATCCATATTGCCCACTTCTCTCCAAGCTGGCAGACATTCTGCATGATGCCTTGGCAAGATATACCATGCAAACCAATAGGAGAGGCACGGTCATTTAAATGTTTAGTTAATCAAGATTGAATAAGTGATGCTCAAACTTAGGTTTCAACAGTTATTGAATCAGATGGATTTATGGCTGCATAGAAGCAGGCCAAGTTTTATCTGATAATCAATTGTTTAGCTGGCACACTTTGCTTCATCTGTTGGAAACCACTCCAGGGTGAACCTCTCTCTATGTTTCTGTACATTTTAGAAAGGAAATGCATAAAATGGGTAGTCACTAAGTCTCACACAGAGGGCAATCTAAGTAGTATTTGGGTCACTTAGAATATAACAGGCCAAGTTTTATCTGATAATCAATTGTTTAGCTGGCACACTTTGCTTCATCTGTTGGAAACCACTCCAGGGTGAACCTCTCTCTATGTTTCTGTACATTTTAGAAAGGAAATGCATAAAATGGGTAGTCACTAAGTCTCACACAGAGGGCAATCTAAGTAGTATTTGGGTCACTTGGAATATAACAGCTATGACCAATTTACTGCTTGTGGAAGATTTTTTCTTGTTTATTTCACCCTTGATAAAGGAGGCAGAATTCTTGAAACTCTTGTTACACCTATTCAAGATGAGGGCTGCATATAAATGACTTCAAATCAAACATACAGTGTGTATGTTAACCCATCTATTCAGTTTCAGATTGAGCACATCATTTTATGAGATTTGTGCCTCAAACACAATAATTGAATCTTCTAGCAATAAACTATGTTATCGGGTTCTTTGGTTTAGGCTCCTGTGCCCGCTCTGCGAGCGTTTTTGCATATATATATATATATATATAATACAGCCATACCCAAACATATCATACCCAAGGAAATTTTTTTTGCCATACCAGCGTACCCGTACCTGATCCCGTACCAGAACCGGCAACTTAGGCAATAAAGTATATTATGACTTCAATTTTTGTGAGAAATTCACAACACTTTTTGGAGTAGGCTTCACATTATAGAGAAATTGGTAGAAGAGCTTAAGAAAACAACCTCTTTGATTAATGGTTTCATTTCATGATTTATTATTTTTTTGAGGCTGGGCAACCTATCCGGGCTAGATTTCTAGGAAGTTCCCTCAAGCCATATTTTCAAGGTTATAGGGATGGAGCTTCCATGGGGGATTCAGGGCTCACAAGCATCAGTGGCCAACTGTGGAATCATAACGGACAAATATAGATCTATGTGAATAAGTAGGCAAGACAATCAAATAATTAGTGGAGGATCTTTTGATAATTCAAGTTCTCAAGAGCAGCATATTGTGACACCAATCTTTCATTGTTGAATCAGATTCAACATCACTTGTTGATCTTCTTAGAATAGTATACGACAACAGGGATAGGCAATTTTTGCCTCCATTGTTGGTTACTTTTTGGTAGTATCTCCTTTAAACGTGTACACATATAGTAAATAAGTGGTTCTAATGGATTATAAGGCCATGGATGAAGAGTATTGCATCCTAATAACAATTCATGCTGTTGACATAGCAATGTTGGGAGGAGATTCACAACTGTACCATGAATGAAAATGAATCCCAAGATGACAAGACAAATGATGCAAATGAGAGTTGACTTCTTGAAGCTGTGCCATATGACCTATAAGCACAGATGGAGAGCCCTTGTAGCAGCTAGATTGCAATAATTGTACCCTTCTGAACATTACAGATTAGACCCTTTAAAACTAGATGTGATGTGCACCTTATGGATGCAATAATCAACTATGTCAATATTGCAACAATTAGCCTTAGTATATGCTTCCATTTCACAGGCATCTCCATGTTTCTCATCCAAACAACTCTCTACAGTAATCAGCTAAGCCTTCTCTTTGGTCACCCTTTTTGCTTTCCATCAACCCATATTAAACAATCCACTCCTACATCCACACATATCCCTTGCAGTTTGCTAGTATTACTCTATTCATCTCTTATCCATCCATACCCTTTTTAATCATTTCTTGCAGCTAAACCCCAACACTTATCTGATATCACCATCGCCCTTGCTTTCAATTCCTATATTATATGTTTAATTATACTTACATTTCTTACCCACATCTTGGTCTTTGTTAATACAATCCTAAGATTTATTCATTGCCTCAATGATCACACACTCAAATATTTCTTGCAACTTCAATGTTGAAATCCCTAATGCTAGTTACACCACCTGCCACATTTTTATTTATTTTATTTGATGCAAAATTGGAAACATGCTCTAATCTCAAATCTATGCTCTAATCTGTTTGTAACCATATGAAAATTTTCGTTATGTTTTCAGCTTTAAGCTAAACCCTGTCTTTTCTATAATCATGAGTTATAATACAGAGCATTTGTCATGGTCATTTGTGTTGTTTTTCTTGCCTTCCGTTCAGATTTTTGCAGGATCAATGCATAAGCTTTCAAATGTCCATTGTGCCATCGCTCCTGTATGAAGGCTCAGTTGTGGCAAATGATTAAAAGGGACATTTTGCAGGTTTAACCATTGAAAGATCATACATTTTGTCAAGTCAAAGTTGTTGGTCTGTTAAGTGGTGCATACAATAAAGCAAGAAGGGGAAGTGTGTGTTGAAAGTTTGTCATCACATATATAGGTGTGTGCCACACAATGAAGAGATCAATTTTTGTGATTAATTTGAAACTTGCAGGTGAATACATATACAGGTGTCTGCCTGGAAACTAGGAGGATAAAGTTTGAAGTCAAAATCTGCTAACATCTCTATAGGTGCACATCATGTAAGGATAAAACAAGCATTCAAAGTCAAGGTTTGTAATTGCACTTGTTGGTGTACAACCTCGTGGGTGTAAATGGAGTTTGATCTTTGAAATTTGCAAGCATGATACATATTCACACACCCTATAATGGAGATGTGAATTTTCAAAGATAAAAGTTGTGATTATACACACCGACACACACTTGTTAATGGAAATCACAAAGGATGAGAAATTAATCTGCAAATACAGAGAGAGGGACATGCCTATGTGTACAAATGGTTGTGTTTTGAAAACAAAACTCTTAATCACATTGTTTGACATGTGCCTAACAAAGAAAAGGGTGCAAATTTGATAGTCCGTACAAACACCTTAGCAGGCATGTACATGTATAAGGACAAACATACCTTTCAGAATTAAACTCTTCAAAGACACTGTCAGGAGGGTGCCTATAAATGTAAATGCAAAGTCTAATTTTCAGAAAGATGCAATTTATTTTAGGCATGCACCTATAAAGGGAAATTGTATTTTCATCAAAAAGGGGTTTGAATTCACTCATAGAGGTGTACCATATAAAGAAGTCTGACTGGTATTCATGTAGACTTTGTTAAAACTATTAATAAAAGTGTACCAATATTAGTGTGGCCGATTGAGTTTGGGTAAATGACTGCGGGTGCCTATAAATGTAAATGCAAAGTCTAATTTTCAAAAAGATGCAATTTATTATAGGCATATGCCTATAAAGGGAAATTGTATTTTCATCAAAAAGGGGTTTGAATTCACTCATGGAGATGTACCATATAAAATGTCTGACTGGTATTTGTGTAGACTTTGTTAAAACTATGAATAAAACTGCACCAATATTAGTGTGGCTGATTGAGTTTGGGTAAATGACTGCAAACTATTTATAGAGTAGTGAGTTTATTTGGGAGCAGCCAACTTCCAAAACCCAAAACTATATTTGATATTACTAGAGGTGCATCAGTCCGAGCAGAAGATCAGCAGAGCTTTGATTTCAGTAGCAGAGCAGGGGGTGAATTTTCTGTCGTGTCAGAAACAGTTAAAGAAGAGCAGCAGCAGGGATCTATATTAGGTTTGAAGATGGCAGTGAACAATTTTTTCCACTGTCTGGGTTCAATAGTTTTTTCGATTTTCAGTGAGCTTATAGTCATCTACAGCAGAAGCATTTAAAGTTGATCAACAAGCATTGATTCCTGTGGGACAGCGCATAACAAGAGTAATTTTCTTTGAATTTCAAAATGTTTTCCTTGGGAGGGCATCTATCTCTTCCTTCAGCAATGGTTTTCAATCTTCAAACTTATGCTCTGATTTTGTGCTATAGCACAGAAGGTTTTATAACATATTTTCATTCATCATAATCAATTATACTATTCAATGTTGCCGAGGGTTTAGTCACCATATTAGCAAAGATTGTAGTGAATTAAGAACAGTGTTTCCAGACGTATAATGGTGGACATTCAAAAGTCTATGACTGCTATTTATGATACCCATGTTTTCAAATATATATCAGTTAGGTCAGAAATAGAATAGTAATGGTGAGCGGATTTTCAGATTTAAGGTGTTGATTTCCAGACTGTTAGGTTTTCGAAGACAACAAATCCATCATTTTATTTTTGGCAATTGTTTTCAAAGCTGGTTAGGGTTTTGTCATGGTTCCAACAATTCTAAAACAAGATATCGGCATATATAACATGGTCATTTTGAGCACAATTATCAAAACCTAGGGAGTTATCAGATTATCTAAGATTGCAAGTTGTGACTAGGGTTTGATGCAAAATCAACTAAATAAAGCTTTTCAGATTTGTTGCATCAATAGAGGAATGCCAAAGTTTCAGAACTTCAGAAGATTTGCCATAAATAGAGTGGATGAACTTCATTATGATTGTCATCTGAAACGCCTGTTAGAATTCACCATTTTAAGTCTGCTAAAAATGGTTCATGCTATTTTTAGTCATCTCCATTTTGGAGGAGATTGCAAATTTTGATTATGCTATTTTTAGATGATCTTCTAGAAGTTCTATCCTTAGTTTGTAGCAATCCTTACCATATGTCTAATTGAGATTGCTTGAGTTCAAATTTAGTGTTACTAGATAGAATTTTGTGATAAAGCATGCATTGCACGCAAGCAATGTATTGTTAGCTTTCTTATTAGTTTTCATGCAACACATTGTAAACAATTAAGTGCCTTTGGCACGTTGTTTAGGAAATGGAATTTAGTATTGTTCAATACTAAGTTACTGGTTTGGGTACAGGTATGAGTACCAGAACCCAGTATGGCGGATGGCAACTTTTTTTTTCCTTGGGTGCATGTACAAGAATATATATATGTTCAAAATCATAAATTATAAGAACAGTGATACTCATGTAACCTAATAACATATAAATGACTTTCCTGAGTTGTAAAGACATGTTTCTATAAAAAATCATTTAAATAATATATAAAAGCCATTTAAATAACACTAACTAATTATTATATATATGTTCTACTTTATCATTTTAATATTCTATTTACAATGCTTGAGAAGGGCAAGCATCTTTTGACAGTTCGTTTAAAATGTCAAGAAAAAAACATGTCTCAAGGTAGCCTCCTTGGGCAATAGCTACACAGGTTCAAGATGCCAAAATCTAATTCTGAGGTAAGCATCTTGCTAGGAGTTCTGATTGTAGATTTGTTCCATTTCTTAAAAGAGGGAGGATTCATATTTAGCACAGTTACAGACAAGAAGGAAGTAGAACAACAATATGGACAAGAAGCATCAAAAGATAAAAGAATCATTAAAGACTGTGAATGACACAAGCATTAAACTATCACAAAATAATACTAGACAAAAACATGTCTTTACAGCTCAAGAAAGTTATTTATATGATTTATGATTTGAACATGTATTATTATTATATATATTATTTCTGTAAAAAGTCTTGCGGAACAAAAACATGTCTTAACAGCTCAGGGAAGTCATTTATATATTCTTAGACTGCAGGGCTCCTACTGGGTATGCTTAGGGTATTGCACAGGAGCCTGAGTTCCTTGTGCATACCTGGGGATGAAGCCGCACCGTACTAGGACCAATACCGGACCCACACATGTACCTGGGTCAAATATGCAGGACTTGGTAACATAGGTTCAAAAGAATTTAATATACCTATTTTTGTTAATTAAATCATTTTTGAAGTGTTTTGTGTGTTGTTATTGTGCTTTTATGAGCTAAATATTGCTTAACAATTATTGAAAGCTTTGAATTACAATAGTTGTTAAGTTAGTTGTTGTAGCGTTGAATGTAGTTGTTTTTAGCTTATATCATCTTGGTGTATGTGTGTTGAGGTAGATTAAATTGCTTTTAGTGTGTCTGAAAGCTTCGTATTGCAGTTTTACTCAAAGTTGGAGATTGTGGCATTGTGTTGATTCTTTAATTCAATCCACTAAAGCATTCCTGTCCTTGTGTTTAAGGCTAAGCCTATTCAATTCTTATGTGTACTTGCACTGGTTAGTATCTGCATTCAGCTAAACAGCGTAAGGATGGTAGTTGATGTAGTGTTTTTATTTAATTAGAAAACATAAAAACCTTCTGCCTTAAGTGGAGCTATGTATCAATCTTTTGCTATGTATCAATCTTTTGCTCTAGGCAAATTTAAAAAGACACACCTTTAGTTTTATTCAGCATGCATGTGAACCACCTAGAAAACAGTATACAAATTGTAGATAGCGAGCACATTTTTTTCAGTTTAGGTTGGTTTTTGGTTACAGGGAGCTTCCCCTTCTAATTCGAAGAACATTTTTACCTTTCACATTGTTTTGTTATGTGTTGCACTGAAAAATGCGATTTAAAATGTTGACATAATCCCAACTCCAATGACAAAGAATTATCAATAATTTTCATTTGTACAAATTTTATAAATGATTTTCAATGAATTTTTTCTTCCATTATTAAATTTTGACAAAATTTGAATTTTCCTAACAGATTTCACTAAACTCAGTGACTTAATTTTTTCCTATTAAAACCTATAAGATAGGGTGGATGAGGTAAAATTAGTATTCCTTGTTTAAGATTGACCTAGCTTTATTATTGTGAATCCTTGTTTAAGATAGACTGAACTCTAATGAATGATTGGATTTTTTGAGATTTTATTATTATATTTTGTTATGGGCTAGACTGAGACTATATAATTGTTTGGACTCCCAGATTAGTGATGCCTTACAACAATATACATCTAGGGATTC
>VDFB02283762.1:0-19728 GCA_007258455.2 Sequoia sempervirens | reverse complement strand
CTAGCTCCAGGCACAAAAAGAAATGGTACAACTCAGCCAGTGAAGAGTGCAGTTTTGAACAACAAATATAAACTCCTGGAAATTTCTGGTCTGTGGAAATAAACCTCTTAGCACTTGCTCCAGCTGATGAATGGTGACTATAATGAATTCCCCTTGACCCACACAAGGACTACAGATTGCAATGGTCTTCCTCATTCGCCCAGGAAGAGATTCATCTCATTTCCAATCCAAACTCCAGACAATCACTCCAAAAATCTGTAACTAAACATCATCAAAGCATGCATACTAGAAAACCAAAACTGAGAAACTTACAATCAGCTCCAATTGTGACCCCTGGCTGGAATCACTCCACAGTCTAGCTAGGGAATGTCTTGCAATTCTGAAACTAGAAAACCTTTGAGGGATTTCGTCCTCAAAGATTCAAGAGAACCAATGCCTTTCTGGCAGCACTTCGTTAACAAACTTCAGTATCTCCAAACAATGAGCCCCAATGCCTCCTTTTATAGATTTTTGAGAGGGAAAACTCTAATTAAAATAATTAATTAATTCACTTTTCCCCACAAATTCCCTTTAAATTAAAATAAAATCTTTTTTATCATGTGCAACACTCTTATTTCGCCTAGGTGTCCAACTTGGAGACCAATTTACTTTTTCGAAAAGTCATTACACTTAAGTTATGAAAAAATATTAATAAAATATTCTAAACTTAAGTGAATAATTAAAATTTTTTACTCCAAGTTACGGGAAATCCCAAAACACATCGGAATCCATTTCTGATTGCACCAACAGGATGCTGAGGCATTAGGTAAAAGATAGAAGTCAATTTGGTGACTTACTATAAATAGACGTGTACTCCAAGAAGTTTGGAGAACACCCAAGAAGTTCGAAAACACTTTAGAGAGTGCCATCTAGAACAGTATAGCCCATTGAGCTCACTGCCTTATTAGAAACCTTGTATCACCAAAACTGCATCCTCCAAGAGCTTTGGAGTTCCCCAACTCACCTTAAGCTTACAAAGAAACCCTGGAAACTAGCCAAAACTCACAGAACACCATGGCGTAAAAATGGGGACATTACACAAGCTTATATTGAGAAGGGGGGTGGTTGAATCAGTAGAAGACTATATTTTACTTTTCCAAATTAACAACGACAATAACTTCAAATACACAACATCAACAAATAAGAACACAAGATTTATGTGGAAACCTTTTGGGGAGAAAACCACAACAACATATTGCTTATATAAAATTCTCTTACAAACTTTGTAGGCACCAACCTACTAAGACACCAATCTCCAACACTTGAGCACCAACTCAATAGGAGACCTATCTCTTTCAATATGAGGCACCGACCTCTTCGTGGACAAAGTATTTTTCTTCTTGATAATCCTCCTTCAAAAAACTGCCTTTGAATAGTCTTCAATTCAATTATTTTCTCTTCACACAAATCTGCTGGTGTATATATGATTTATCAATTTATCTTTTACACACACTCTTCTTCACATTCCATAAACTCTTCTTATATCTTCACCAAGATAGGCGACCTTTTGGAGGGATACAATGCTTGTAAAGGAGGCAACACTTCATAGTTTTACACCTTTTCAAAACAGCTTTTAATATCAAACTTGGGCACTCCATAAGGGGTTGAACCCTTTAGAAAAAGTGAATTTATTTAATTTTAAATTCACCAAAGTGGGCACCACTCTAAGGGGGGTTGGCTCCATGATAAAAAAATGTAATTTAATTTTTGACCTATGAGGAGGGCGCTGAAACTGGAGGAGGTCAGCCAGTATAAGGATGAATTTATTTTTTATTTTGTTGCTGCCTTGTGAGGATAAAAACTGCCCTTGGAATGATGTGATTCAGTGGCCTTTGGCCATTGCAATTTCTTCTTCTTGGATCAACGAATTTCATCATGATATTTCTGACATCAATGGTTATAAACTTGCCATTAATCTTCCATATGCCTTTGACATCAATGACAATAATTCTAACAGGTTTGTTGTTTGAAGACAAGCACAGCCGCCAAAGAGGTAGATTGCAGGCTGTGAGAGGGAGATTGTAGATTTTCTAGAAAAAGAAGCTGCGTAAAGGATGTAGGAAATCTGCAGTCTAGTGATTGCAACAATTGTGTGGTGCTGTTTGTTTGAGGAGATTGTGTAATTGTGGTAGTTTAGTTTAAAGGGTGAATGAAATAAGGAAGCCGTCGAAGTTTGAAGAAAAGACATCAGGTCTCTGAACTCCATTGTTGAAGTTTTTTGAAGATTTGTAAACCACCAATCAAGGGATTTGTAAGGCATCAAATTTGGGGTGATGAATTGATGGGAGGTTAAGTGTTCAAGCCTCAGCCATGGCAATCTCTAATAATAACCTTTGCAAGAGAGTGAGGAGGAGATGAGGGGCTTCTGTGTTTCCAACAACAACATAGAAGGAGGCCAAAACACAATCTGGCTGTAAGCCATCAGCTTCTTGTGTAGAAAAGGCACGTGGAAGCCAAATTTAGGAATTTCTCTACTCATGAGCCCTAATTCATTCACCATGCCAACAACATACAAAATTACAAAACAGTAACATGGGAAGCTTGTTTTTGTTGTAATGTTATGAATTCTTGTTGTTACCTTTTTCAAAACAACTTGTGTGCTATTGAAACATGCAAGGCACATAACACTTTGAGAGAGATCTTCTTTGTAGGTTGTGTCCAATGTAGGCAGTCCTATTTTTTAGTGTAGTTTATTTTATTTTTTCTTCTCTATTGCTTTCCTCTCCCTTCTCAATTTTTAGTACTGTTTATTTTATTTCAAACTAACTTAGGAAGCATCACAATGAACTATCGCAAAACCATTTAAAAATAATAATATGTATATCTCTCATCATTTTTAACAAAAAAAGAGTTGATGTTATTCCTAGATCTAAGTGACGAGAAATAGGATTACATAACATCCATTTCTTGCTAACACAATGGCAAGCAATTCTCCAAAGTTTCTTCTTCTAGATTCTCAATTGCATTGTGGGAATAATTATTTTGCATGGAAAACCATGCTCAAAACTCAACTTAAGTTTGAAGAAGTTTGGAATGTGGTTGATGGTACCACTAAACAACATGTGGGTGATGTTGATGAACAAAAGAATTTTGATCAAGCCAATAGAAAGGCTAAATTGATCATTGTGTTCAGTGTGTCTGTTGAAGTTCAACCCTTTATCCGAGACTTGTCCATAAACAAAGATGCATGCGACAAGTTCAAGATAGTATAATAGGCAAAGAATCAGAATCAGATCTTGAATTTTTAGAGCTGTTTACATAGCCTAAAGGTGAAGAATGGAGAACAATTGGAATCTTTTATTAAAAGGTTGTTAATTGAGAGCTTTATTACAAGCATTGGGAGAAATTGTGGAGGATGCTACCTTGGTGCCTATTATTCTACAAGCATTGCCTTCAGAATATAAATTGTTTGTGAGAACAATGGATGCCACAAAATAGACACCCAATTTTGAGAAGTTGGTGAATCTACTTCAGGCAAAAGAGTTTAAGTTGAACATAATGAGGAGGATCATGCAATGACTATACACCCTAAAGGAAAGAAGCCCAAGGAGTAGTACAGTGAAGCTTCTAAAACTGGTAATCAATCTCAATCTTAGATGAAATGTCCAATTGGTGAAAGGATTGGACACAATGTAATTTTTTTTTGGTACAACTCTTTGGAAAAAGAATCATCTAACAATAATATGCATCGAAAGAAGACATTTCAAAGTGGCAATGCATGAGGGGATCATAGGAACAAATAGCAACATGGCAATGTTGTTGAAGACGATTACTCTCAAGAAGAGGAGTATGTGTTTTTTGACCTTACTTTTGAAAATAGTTCACAATAAAATTCAATTTGGTATGTGGACTTAGGTGCTACAAAGCACATGATCGGAGAAAAGGAGTGGTTTTCACACTAAAATCCCATCATGGTAAAGTTTCTCTTGGAGATGATACCACCCATGGCATTCAAGGTATCGGTGAAATCTCCTTGCAATTAGCATACATTGTTGCTGGCTCATTGAAGTCTTATGCATGCTAGATCTTACCAAAGATTTCCTTTCTGTTAATCAATTTCTTGGCCACAACTTGAGGATTGAGTTTGATAAAATTGATGTTGAAAAGTTATGTGTCATTTGTGATAAATTTAGAAGTTCAAGGATTGTTGCAAGTGCTTTTGAAATTGGGAAAATATTTAGGCTTGATACCATCAACTATAATCAAGCCTTAGTGACTAAGAATAATGATCTTGCTATGTTATGGCATCACTGATTCAGTCACTTGAGCATTAACTATTTGTTTATTCTTAGTAAGAACAGAACAGAGAAAGGACTTCCCTTGAAAGGATGAGTGCTATTTGTTTTGATTGTCTCATTGGAAAGCAACATTGAGCACCCTTCAATACTAGTGAGCATTGTGCAAGTAAACCTTTGCAGCGGCTGTGTACTAATTTGTGTGGACCCATGGCACATAGTTTCAATGGGTTCAGGTACTTTCAACTTTATGTTGATGATCACATATGAAAAATATGGGTGTATTGCTTGTAGACCAAGGATGAAGCTTTTTCGTATGTCAAAGAGTTTCAAACTCTTGTGGAAAAAGAAATGAATCATTGTATTTGTGTGCTCTGCTCAAATCGAAGAGGCAATTCACTAGCATAAAATTCTCCACCTACTTGAAGGAAAATGGAATTCATTGTCAACCGATTGCAGCTTACACACCTCAATTGTATAGAGTTGCAAAATGATGTAATTGTATCATCATGGAGATGGTATGTAGCATGCTAAAGGATTCTCATTTGGCACATGCATATTGGGCCGAAGCTCAACATACAATGGTTTATCTTCGTACACACCAACCGAAGCACTTGCTGGACAAGAGTTAAGCCATCTATTTCTCATCTTCATGTATTTGGTTGCACAACATGCATGCACATTCTTAAACCATTAGAATGAAGATGGTAATAGAGAGAAGTATAAGGCTAGACTTAAGGGTTATGCCCAAAAAGAAGGGATTGATTATGTAGAAACATTTGCTCCCGTAACAAAGATCAAAACCATTAGAATGATTTTTTGCTCTAGCTGAATAGTTTGGATGGAATCTGTATCAAATGGATTTAAAGAGTGCCTTTCTCAATGGAGATCTTAAGCAGTAGTGAAATATCCCAACTAGGATATTGCCCTAAATTTCTGATTTCCAACTTCTGACTTCTGCCCTAATTTTCTGCATTTTTGTTTTCTGCTTAAAACCCTAGATTTTGAATTTTTTTTTTTTTTCTTAATTTAAACATGTCATCATAGCAAACAAATCCCTATCCAAACATGACAAAATAATGATGGTAAAAGATGCTATACAATGACATTCATATCACCATGAATTACATCATTGAATACACAAATTAGACTCATCAAATAACATGCATAACTCTGATTTTCTGTGTGGAAGTCTGCTGCTATAAATCAGAATATTAGAGTCTGATTATTACATTCAAATCAAGGGCTCCACATGACACAAGTGCCTGGAATGCTGCTGATTAAATCAGAACATAATACGTGGGTTGTACATACCAAAGATTGATGAATTGATGCTCCTCAAACCTCTGAAAGGATGGCGCTAAGCCTGTTGGTAGGGTTTAGGGATTTGAAACCCTAATCAATGAAAAAATGGCCTCCAAGAACCAATTCGCCCTCCACAAATGCAATGAACCACTTAGAAAATGCACCAAAAGGCCAAGAAATGGATCCTCCAAGGGTGGCGCACAAGTCTGCTCTGAATGCTGCTCCAAAAGATGATAAATTCTGCTCAACGGTGATTATCTAAGGCTGCCTCCAGATGGTGAACAGGTCTGCTCCAATCTGATGCAAAAAGCAAATCCTAGAACTTCCCAAATTCGCCCTCCAATGCAAGTAGCCCTTCCCCTACAATGTGGCGCTCCAACCTAGGGCCAAAACCCTAGCTTCAATGTAGCACAAACACCACAAACCTGCTGTCCCAAGTCTGATAAAAAATCTGATTTTCAATATGCTCTTCCGTTCCACAAATATCTCCAATGAAGTGCAATTAGACCTCCGTTATGAAGCCTTCCCAAGATGAATTAGGTTTTCGTCCAATTCACCTTATATCCTCAAGGGTTTTCGTCCTTGGAATGTGATGCAAATAAATTGCAGACCAAAAGGAATAAAGATAATATGCTGAATAATGATTTGAAATGCCTCAAAGACCTTATATTTATAATTGTTTTTCCTTCTCCTCACAAGCTGGACGACCTAGGCTTATTTTCTATATTTTTTATTGTTTTTTAATTCCTCAAGAGGGCCGACCCTCTTCTAGGCACCCAAAAATATTTTGTCCCTTTTAAAGGCCTTCACTAGGCTGACCTCCATCTAGGCAAGGTAACCACCCAATCCATAAATAAAATACTTTGTTTTTTTTAAATTTTTTTACTACACCCTGTTTTCCTTTCTCCAAGGGCACTCATTGAACCATAAGAAATGATAACAATTTCACCTTACACCAAAACCTTTCAATGGCCAATTTTCCACACTTCCACCATCCCTAGATGGGTTTGCTCCACTATAGGGAAAATCATTTAATTCAAAGTAAATTCATCATAATTGTTAGAAAAATATGATAATCCATTTTCCATACTCAAATTGCCCACCAAAAATCCTGAAGTGTGAAAATCATCCTCTTAGGTCTTCGTCTATGATCACTCCGAAAAGGGGACATTACAAGGAGGTCTATATGACCCAGCTGGAAGGATATATTTCATCAGGTAGAGAAGAAAAGCTATGCAAACTTGTTAAGTCTCTCTATGGTCTCAAACATGCTCCTAGAGCCTGGTATATCAAAGTTGATGAACATTTCCTACAACATGGATTTAGTTAGCATCCATATGATCCAAATCTCCACCTCAAGGAACAAGAGGGGGGATATAGTGATTCTCACTGTATATGTTGATGGCTTGGTCATCACAAGTAGCTTAGAAACAACGGTTGAGGCAACCAGGAATAATCTAAAGAAGGCAATTGATATGACAAATATTGGGCTATTACACTATTGTCTCAGCTTAGAGGCATGGCATAAAAATCTCCATATCTTTGTATCTGAAAGAAAATATGCCAAGATTTTGCTCGAGAAATTTAGAATGGTGGATTGCAAATCGATGTCTACACCCATGGAATTAGGATTGCAATTATCTATTTCCAATGCATCTCCTCAGGTAAATGTAACTCTCTATCGACTGTGGATTGGAGATTTGTCTACACGAGACTTGGTATTAGTTTTACTATCAATTATCTTTCATGGTTCATGCAAGAACCAAAGATGTGTCATTGGAAAGTAGCAACGAGGGTACTCAAGTATTTGCATGGTACAATGAACCACAATTTGGAATATTAAAAAATGATCATTTCTTCTTAACAAGGTACAGATGCAGGTTATGTAGGATCTATTGATAATAGGAATCCACATCAGGATTTGTTTTCTTCTTAGGCTTAGGTTCTATATCTTGGGGAAATAAGAAGAAGCCACAATTGCTTGTTCCTCAATTGAAGCAGAATAATTTGCAGCAAGTGTAGTAGTTTGTGAAACAATTTGGCTACCTTAGAAGCAACCTACACTCCTCTATTTTGACAATCAAAGTGTTCTTAAGCTTGTTCATAATCCAGTGTTTCATGAACACATCAAGCACATTAAAGTTGACTGCCACTTCTTACGAGAACATGTTCAGTAAAACAATATTCAGCTCTAAAATTTTCTCTACTCAAGAACATGCTGACATCTTCACCAAGCCCCTTGGACGTGTGAAGTTTGCAACATTTCAGAAATCTCTTATTAGTACTTTAAATTCTTGATGTAATGAAGGGCAGAATGTTGGATTATTACATCATTAGTTTCATGTAGCTAGTCTGTCTTGGGTTTGTTATTGTTTGATAGTATATTTAGGTTAATGTTTGATATTTGTTGGTGTTTTAATGGAATCTGTGAATTCCAGGTTCATGATTATTTTACATGTATAAACACCTTCATTCTATTACGAATTAAACATTGCGTTGCATACTCTAATAGGGAATACTTGGCAAAACTCGCCAAGACTTGCAAAAACTAGCCAAAACTTGCCAAAAACTCAGCTAGGTGAGTAAATGTGTGATTCACCCAGCTGCAAAAATAATTGGTGAGTACTTGGCCAGTTTTTGTTCTATGGTTTAGGACTTATGGTCAAGTTCAAGAGTAAACTCAATCTAGCCAATTGACTTACAACCAAAATGCAAACATAGTGCCTTGTATGCAATGATGCTTAGGATAATCCATCAAATATATGCTAATCAGATTAAAAAACAATGGACATAATTCGATAGAAGTGAAGTTGAAAGGAAAGAAACAATTATGAACACAACCCATAGGCTTTGACAAATTCATGTGGAGAAACCTGCAATTACCATTTTAATAACTTGCGATTGCTTTTCTCTCTTCTTTTGTTCTTGTAGCCCAAAAAATTCGAGGGATTTTGAGTGTGGTGTAAGAATGGAGGTGATGATGGTTTTTGTAAAATGTAGTCAATATGGCTGATATGTCACAAAACCACTTCTTAGACGACTTCCTAACAAGACTAGACACAAAATAGATCAAGATTCAAAGGAAAAAGAAAAGATGGAGGATTTTAGGAGTAATTGGACCAGGAAAACTAGTTCAAAAGCATCTTGGGTGATTTAGTTTTGTTACAGTTGAACTTGTCAATGTCACAATCCAAGAGGATCTAACAACATTGGTTCTTGTGGTTATGCCAAGACCATTCTCATAGCTTGTGGTAATTGTAGGAATACTTCCATGGTTTGTGGTACACCATAGCACTTCACAAAAGCATGCAGTAACACAAGGGCCATCCATCCATTTATAGCAATAGTCATACATACTCCACTAGTGGTGCAAAGCACTCTACATTGGATCAAAACTCCAATAATCATTCATCCACCAAACCTTTTACTGTTTCAACCATAGCTTTAGTAGGGTTCAATACACCTCTGGGCTAAACCACAAAGTATAATTCCACAAAGTCTCAGGATGAGGGGATAGGTCTTGAGGATAGAGGGACCAAGGGCCTAGATTTAGGGATAGTAGTGAATGAGGGTTTGGGAGCAAAGCCTCCAGTGGGGTTGAGGGGCAGCATCCTTCATTGGGAACTAAGGGTGAAGTCCCTGGTGGCATTGAGGGGCAGCCCATGGGTTCGCCCTAGGCACCTTGAGTTCCTTGTGGGTCCTCAGGATGAGGGAACGAGGTGGCAGGTCTCAAGGATGAGGAGACCAAGGGCCTAGATTTGGGGATGGTAGCTACTGGGGGGTTGGGAGCAGATGTAATGGCCTTTGCTGTTTTGCTTGCTCAGGAGTTGTTTTGATATGTATCTCAAAGATAAAGTATAAATGTTTGATGAATTTATAATGCAAAGTTTGACATCACATTGATAACTACACTACAATGTTCCAACCCAAGCATGGAATATAACAATCACTGTCATAGGAACTACTGTTATAAAATTCTGCTACAAGGATCATCAATGAGCAACTGATTCTTATACAAATTTTAGAGTTATATCAGCTAATACTTCCTAAGTCCTTATATCACTTGATTGGTCTTGAAAACTTGGACTGAGTAAAAATAGAATAGTACTCGGAATGAATGAGATACCACCCAGCTGGAAAACATGGACCAACTAAACCCTCAGCTGCTATACATGTCTTCTAACCAACTGAATATTGGGCAAGCAGCTAGATGCTTTCAGTGAACATTTTTAAAGCTTTCAACACCCATGGAAGGAGTGGCAAGACACACTAAAGTTGGTTTGATGCCTTTAAAGGGACATTGGGTCCCTCTTAGTGCCTTCTATGATTTCCATGACTTCACCAGACTGAGCACAACTACATAATTGATTGGTAGCACTATCTTATGGAGATGTTTGCACTTTATTTAAGGTATGCGGTGGTCTTGAAATACCTCCGTTTATTTCCACAACCCCCTTGAACATACACTACAGGCATTCATATAAAATGCCGGCCTCCAAAAATTGTTCCTTATTGTTCCACCATTTGCTGTTGGTTGCGCCTGGACAGTATTCTAATCTTCTTGGTTTAGGGCTGCGAGAGAGATTTTTGACATAAAATCCAATCCAAATAAATAACAGATGATGTCTTGACCAAACTGGATGCGAAAACCTATTGAAACTTGTCCTAATAATTTTCATGTGACCTATAATTCGTGTTTTATTGTAGTTCACATAGCAGAGGTTTTAGGGATGGTGTTCATTATTATATCACTACTATAACCAATTACCTCTTGTGATACTCCCAGTCTGCCCAACTTACAATGTAGTATCTGCAATTTAGTGGCGATTATCTCCTGAATATAAAACTTGGAGTCAAAGACCCACACGACCTTTCAATGACTGTGGCTTAGCCTTGCAGAATTTGTTTGATGTCTCTATGACTGGGTTTCACAGCCTTCTTCAAAAATGGTGGTAACAATAATAATTAACCCTTTGTTACTAGGTTCTCCTAATTGGGCACATGTGCCTGCTTTGGGAGTGTCTCAGTTCGGGAGCACCTGGGAGCGGTTTGGAAGTGCCCCAGATGCCCCGGGTTCTATCTGCGTACCCACAGAGAACCCGAGGCATCTGGGGTGCTCCCTGGGTGGTAAAAGAATTAAAAAAGTGCATTAATAGACTTGTAATTTTCTATTCTGTGCATGAAATTTTAAGTTTTTAAGTAGTAGAAAATTTTCTTATGAAAGCCCAAATAGATACTAGCGTGAGGGAAACAATAAAAAGGCTCAAGACGTCTTCATGCACTGAATTTTTATTGATTGATTGAAAAAATGGTTATGTTTGAGTATTCATGACCATGTTTTTAATATAATGGCATTCCCATCTTGGTCCTTGTTTGCCATCTCTAAGGGAGCAGCCTGGGGAGTGCCTGGGAGCACCCAGGCAGTCCTGGGTTCCCTGTGGGTCTGTAGGGAGTGGGCCCACAGGGAACCCGTGGCTGCCTGGGTGCTCCCAGGCAAAGATTGTTAATTTGAATCACTGAAATTAATATGCTTGTGCAAAAATTGTTAATTTCGTATGGTGCAATAGTTTGTAACAATTTCTAGAAGAAGCGTCTGAGTTTCTAGGAGGGTTGCAACCTATTATTGACTGATTTGATGCGTCTAAACACTTCTGTACAACTTATTGTCAGTTTGTTTAGGTCATACCTATACTAAGTTTGAGCCATATATCAATCAGGATCATCCTTTTTTGTTGCAGCAGTTTGTGATCTGTTTTAGCTTAGGTCTCAAATTAAATTCAAAGGTATTATTTCATTACCAGCTTCCTAAATGTTGCTGGTCAATTTAGTGGGTTTATAAAATATTCATTTCAGTATAAACATTGACATTAATCCAATATTGTAATAACTAGATGGTTTACTGTTGGGTCTCTATTATCATTGTAAGATCTTGGTTGGTTAATCCCTATTATGATGATGATGAGACTTTTACACATGATTCACCTAGTACGAGTGGCAATGCATTTACCTGTGGTTCAAATGATGTTGAACCAAGCGATGACCTTGATCTAGATCCTTTTGATGATTGATGAAGATTGAAGACTTAGAGTCTTAGACAATTATGCAAATTTTTGATTGTATTTATTTCAATTTTGTAATTGTAATGATCTTCATTTGAATTGTGACTCTAGACATTATGACATAATATTGAAATTTTGAACTATCAATTGGCATTTATCTTTATCACTACCATTGATCAATGATTCAATGATGAATTGATGATTGATGAAGTATACTGTATCATACTATCAAATGTATTTACAATTCTGTATATTTTTAATTTTTTTGCATAGATTATACAGCTGTACCCAAACATACTATACGCAAGGAAAAAAAAATTCTGTACGGGCAATACATGTATTTTGTACTCGTACCCGATCCCATACTAGAAACAGCAACTTACGTTTTTCTTCATCACAGCATTTGAATCCTCTAAGGATAGAGATTTCATTCTCAATGATTGGATTTGGAGTTGGGGACAACATACATTAGCTCAAATATTTGATTTCATTCAAAGTAGCTCAATTGTGGTCTGAAAGACACTAAATCTGAGGACATACAATATACAAATTTTCACAAATATGGTTGAAGATGTAAGAACCCATGTAATACAACAAAAATGAGCAAGAGATCTAAAGTTCACATATGCAATGGTTGTGGAGGAACAACTCATCAATGACATAGCATTCTTTAATAGTGGGAAGAACACTATTGGCATTAGAGACTGTTGGAGAAATCGCAAGGAGATGCAGATACTACATTTTTGCACAAATCATCTGTCAACAATCAACACATGATTGCTTTGCCTTCCATTAGGATTAGGAATGATTAGGCTATAACCGCAATTCCTGAAATTGGTGATCGCATCATTCAATACTTTGAGAATCTCCTCAAGGATGAGTCTCCTACTGAACAAGCACATCGACCCCAAATAGCCATGCTTAAGAATCTCGCTAAGATGGACACAATTACTAGAAGTGCACAACTGTAATGTCCCCATTTTAGGGTTCTCTTGCTCTACAGTTGGAGATGTCTTTCTGGGTTTGTGTTTGCGATGGTGTAGAGGGGTAATTTGAGGTTGCTAGTGAGCTCAGATGGTGTAGAGGAGTTCTACGATGCTTTTAGATGTTATTTCCGGCTTTTGGTTTGGGCTCCAATATTCTTGGAGAGAAGTTACTCAGTCGGCTCCGTTCATTATTATTCTTCATGGAGATCACTCTAGTGCAGTTAGTTTTCGATTTTGATGCATTCCGATAGTTTCCACAAAATGAGTATATTAATGGCTTTATTTTAATTATTTTACTAAGGTTGCTAAATATTATTTAAAATATTTAAAAAGCACCTTAGTGTTATAGCTTGTCGGAACCGGGATGAAATAATTTAAATCATGGTTGTATTAAACAGGGCCCTTGTGTGTTAAATTATCATTATTTTAATAAAAAAGGTCATTTTTAGAGCTAGAAAGGGAGTTTAAATTAAAAAGTGAATTTTTAAATAGAAGCTTCTGGAGTTTTTGGCAGGAAATAAAAGGAGGTTATGAGAGCTCATTTGGGCATGTTGGTTTTATTCTATTTCTCTAATTGAAACACTTTTGGTTCTAGAAATTGAACCTGGTTCATCTCAAACTTCTGGAGGATGAAACTGCTCTTGTAGAATATCATCCATGGTGGTGAAAGATCCTCTCTGGGTGATAGCTGATAGATTCATTCTAGAGTCTATGCTTGTGCTTCATTAGCATATTTTTGGAGATAATTGATTAACATTCTGGGCGTATTTAAGGTGGAGTTTATTATTCGGTTTTGAGGGTATCTGCAAGTCTGCTCTAGGCGCCAAACTCAGAAGTTTAGGTGCTGATCTTGGCTTTTCCATACTGCCAAGTGAATGTTGTGATTCATACTCCAGTTTAGGAATGTCATTCATATTCCAGCACGGGTGTGGAGTTGTTCATGAGGTGTGACAAACACCTGAAGGCATGAGTTTGTGTATGGTGCATATTTAATCCATTACCTCAGTTGCCCTTGACAATGGATGCATTTCAAAGGGCCGTGGGCTGTCAATGGAGAGAGTGTAATACCCAAAGCCATCATACCTGAAGCTGCAGACACAGATTATTGGAGGTCATGGGAACTCAGCAGTGAGCTGTGAGCGTTTATTAAGTGCAGACCTGCTCATACAGTCGCCACCATTGCTGTTTCAGACTTTATTACATGCTGGGCGTGATTCCTGTAGCAAACCAGTGACCTGTTCTCAGTACCTGACTGTATATTGGTCTGGGGATGCAATCAGCAAATCGTGGGGTCTTATTAAGGGCCACTTCAATGCAAGATTATGTCATCTGGGTGTGATAACTTCCAGGTTTGAGTAGTGATGCAAACCCTTTGTATTTCAGACTGAAATATTCTTGTATGTTGCTGTTCTACCATTTGTGACATCTCAGGAAGGTCGACTAGTGTATTAGGCTTTGCAAATTGGAATTTGTTACTACAGAATGTACTTTCAGATCTGAACCTGTTAGTCCTGGTAATATTAATGCTCAGAAATACAGATATATGGTTCAGTATTAAATGCATTTGTATTGTGTGAACTTAGCAATTGAAATGATACCTTGAAAGAGTTAGAACTGGTCTATAGTTGCAATTGTTATTTATCTTAAAAGAGTCTATATTTCTGTTGCTGCAATGTATGAGTTTCCAAATTGAAATCATTCAATATATGCTGCTGAGTTCAATGAATGTGAGTTGCAAACTGTTTGACAAAATGCTTCATGTGTCAAACTGAGTTATCGAAAAAAAAATATTGCTCCAAATTAGGGGGTAGATATTACAACAACCTCCACAACAAATTATGGAACAAGAGCTAAGAGAAATTGTGTTCTTATTCAACAAAGACAAAGTCCCAGGTCCAGTTGGCGTCTTGGCCTTGTTCTATCACTCATTTTGGGACTTCATCAAAACTGATTTATAGGAGTAGTGTAACAATCAAGAGGAGATAATCTCAATTTGCAGATCCTCCCTAATGCACAGTTTTTGCAAAAAGAAAGGAACAAACCCTGAGAGAAGTTGTCTTCTCATCTAACAAAGACATTGCGCTAGGTTCAGATGATTTCTTGGCCTTGCTCTATCAATCATTTTAGGACTTCATCAAAATTTGATTTTAGAGCTGGTTGAAGAAGTGAGAAGAAATATTTTTTTTTTTACAAATCAATACCATTCTACTAGTACTGATCTAGATTCCACAGAAGGAAAACGTCATGGGTCAGTTTCGCCCGATAGTTTTGTGTAATATGTTGTACTGAATTTTGTCCACAACTACAGTTAGAAGGCTCAATAGGATTCTGCCATGGCCTAGATTTCAAATATGAGCTCTCACGTGCCCATTCCCCTCAGTTTGTATGGTGGTGTACTTTGCTGTTACTGTTAACACAATCAGTATTACTGTTTATTGTCTATTTGCATTGTTGTTCATATTTCTTTCTGTGCTACAACTATGTTGCTGGTTTTACTGTACTTTTAGTTTAGGTAACCTACAATTATCACATCTGAGTTGCATGTAATTTTCTAGTCTGTATCTATTAGATATAGATGACATTGTGTCTGTTATTTCTCCTGTTGTGAGGATTCTACTTGATGCTCAGTCCTAATGGTGACAGACGGGCTTATGAACTAAAGTTTTCTTTATCTGTCTTGATTCTCTTTCTTAATAACTTCCTTTTGAATTAATGAAACTATTGGGAATGCTTCACTTGTTTTAACTTATGTGTAACTAAGCATTGCTTTATTTCTGTTTACTGTAAATAAATTATGCAAATAATAATTTGGTAGATTGTGTGGATGCATTTGATTCTGCATGTTGTGAAGTAATATACAGTTGGTGGTCAGTGATAAGTTTACAACCATCTTAACAAAGAAGAATCGAGATAACGATTTATCAGTCCCTTATTTCTTTATTTTTATAAAGCTTTTGAGGCTATAATTTTGAACATATTAAATATTGCTGCCGACATACTTATCAAAACTTTTCTAATTGCAAGTCTTCATTTATTGACAGGTGGAGCCCATACGTAATTTATTTGCTGCTCTCTTTTTATCCAGTATTGGCATGCTTATTCATGTACAGTTCCTGTGGAATCATATAGATGTACTGTTAGCATCTGTGATTTTGGTAATCATTGCAAAGACAGTTGTAGTTACCGTTGTTGTGAAGGGTTTTCAATACAGCATCAGGACTTCCTTCCTTGTAAGAAACATACCTTGCTTTGATCTCTGCATATTAACTAAGTTTATCTGATGGAAAATTATTACCAAATTTAATCTTTTAGCCATTTGATGTTCTTTTAATCCAATCATTTTTCAGGTTGGCATTTCCCTGGCTCAGATTGGGGAGTTTGCTTTTGTTCTCTTGAGTCGTGCATCAAATCTCCATCTAGTTGAGGTGAGTCCTTTGCAGAATTACGATTAACATTTCCACATTTAAGAAACTACTTGTGCTAAAGACAGTACTTTCCGGCAGATTAGTGGGTTTGAGTTTCTAATAATGTGCAATTTCTGCAACCATATTTTTCCTTTTATAACCTGTAAAACTGAAACTGTATTTTAAGTAAATAGCCTCAGCAATGATATGTTTTTATTAACTTTATTTCCATACAAAATCGATCATTGCAGTAAGCCTTTAAAAAACATTTCCATACCGAATTTAAGCAAATGGATTTATGTTGAAGAATAAATTTAAACATTACTAAGCTGTTTTTCTTTTGATTAAAGATAACAATATATTAATGACAGGGAAACATTACAAAAAATAACAGAAAAAAGAGGCCATGGGACAAAAGCATTTAGCTATGAAAAATGCTTTTGAAGAGCAGTATTACATAGTAATGAGCATTGATAAGAGGACTTGGTAAAACTTAAAAATGAAGCGTATAAAAGTATAAATTGCCAAATGCAAGGAACTTAGCCTTATAATTTTAAGATATGTAATATACAGTTCTATTTAGAGGGCTGTCAGGATGCATTTTTCCTTCCCTTTATGGGTGTTGAAGTTTTTTAACATGGAAGAAAGGCAGGCTGTCTATGTCATCTTTCAGTATTGTGGTGCAACTATTTTCATTGAGTTGGGTTGGCTAGAGGAATACTGTTAGGGATGTTATCCCTGTTGAAGGTTTGGAGTAGGCCATTTGGTGAATTTTCATGGGATTTTGCTGAGCCTTTTTCTGTAGGGTTTCAGCAAGGTGCCTTTTGTCTTTTCCTCTATTAAAATTTATCTACTTGCCACTTGTTTGTTTAAAAAGCATTGGTGGTTGATCCTTAGCAAATTATGACTCTCCATTTGGGTTCTCATGCAGTTCTATAATAAAGTCTGATTTTCCTTTTGCTACTGAATGTGGTTAAGCAGAAGCGATACACTGCTGGAGGAGGGCAATGTCTACACCTTTTTCAATGTATATTTTGGGCCAGTTGACAGAGACTGCCATAGATATTGGCCAAAGAGATTATCAACTAGCAATTGGAAGGGATTTCTTTAGGAGTTTTCTGTCGTAGGAAAAGTGCTAGTAGGGCCAGCAGCGAGAATAGCAGAAAGGGTGGGTTCAGAAGGCATCATATTCCACAAACAAAGCCAGGAGAGATTGAAAAGACTAAATTGAAACTGCAGCGCTTGTTAAACAAATCAAAAGGGTTTAGAACTCTTTGCATATTTGAGTTTGTGACATTCCTGAAAGCTGAATTTGAGGAAAGAGTTAGAACCCTATATCTTTTTGACAGAAGAGCAGATTGGGAGTCAGTGGGTAACTCAGAATTTATAGGCTCCTTTCATTGAGTGTTATACATGGGCTGTGATCTCCTCTCCCATAAAACTTGCCTCCTATTTGTTTCTCTGCGTCCGGCTGATGCTCTGTTTGTCGGTGCCCTTTTGCACTCTCATGTGGATATTGAGTGGCTTATGACCTGTGTGAAGACTTTTATAGATTAAGAAAGTAAACATAGGCTCTTTGGGGACTGCATTTTATGGAAAATTGTGTCCCAATTTGCAATAATTGGGATGGGATGTTTTGCTGAGTTGGTGCCACTTATAACATGTATTCCTACATCTCGTGTAATCTTAAGAAGTGTGGGATGAAATCTGCCATAGTAAGGTCATTCTTCTCTGGAATAGTGTATTCAGGTGGAATTTTTTTGGAGGAGCTGAATTAGTTGGGATATCATTGATCCTTCATGCATATGTGTGCTGCCAGGTGGGAAGTCAAATATAATTTATATAAAGGATCCTCATTTCCATCTATCAGTTCCTATTTACTCATGAAGAGCTGGTTTATTCTTTCTTGAAAATTCATTTAAACGAAAAATTGCAGACCTGTGTAAATGGCATAGTTATCAGGTTCAGAAACTTTGATTCATTCAGGAGGCCAAATAAAATTGGAAATCCGGAATTTTCAGAAATATTCCATCAAATTTCTATAGGAATTGATGAATCCAAACTGTATCAGAAATAGATATTACTCATCATTTTCTCCTCCTTTCTGCTTGTACTTTCAATTTATTTTTGTTGTATTCCATCTAAATGCTCCAAATGATATGGCCTGAGGGCCTGAGGCTATAAGATTGATTTCCTTGATGGTTATGTGGTTCTTTCTTCTTTGTGGGTCACTAAATGCTTTTGTGCTGAAAGAAATAGCAACGTAAAGAGGCTAAAATGAAGAGAATATCTGTTAAGATTTTAAAATGTGCTAAATCATTTTCCATGAAGAGTTACAAAAAAATCTGTATTATAAAGTGACACAACTTAAAAGAAGAAACAAAAAAAAAGACTGCAAAAGCTAAAATTTTTAAACTAATATCATATATATATATATATTTATGAGAAGAAAATTAAAATGAAACAATAGAAATAAAAAATGAAAAGCATGAGAATGTAAATAAAAAGAGTGAGTGATCCTCCAACCCAAAATGATCATTATTTTCTACCTACCGTATTTTGTTCTTCTTGTGGTAAAATTGCTATTGTGTATGTTGTTCCTTCTTGTGTATGTTGAGTGTTGTTTAGCATAAAAGGAGGCCTCCAGATTGAGGTATTTTTTGTTTTGTTTTGTTTGTGCTGTATATAAAATATGGTTTTCTCTTTTGGAGAGAGTAAATGCTGATTTCTCTCTCAAACCTTACAACTTCACTTCTTGATTTTTATTGCTCTGAGTCCAAGTTTATATATAAAGTTTTCTATCAATGATTTATGTGCAACTATATTTTACGTTTGTTTGAGCTTTTTTTTTTTTCTATGAGCATGGCTATCATTATGGTTGTCATGATTGACTTGTAGCACTTAATGTTTTTTTTTGGATTAAGACTAGAAAAAATTGCTGCGGTGTGTTTCTTGAGTGGTAAGATTAGATGTTAAGCTAAAGGAAATGCAGAGCTGGGGCCTTTTGTATGCAGAATGCAAGCAACTTAGAGGCTAAAGTTGCTAAATGCTTTAAATAAGTGGATATATAAAGCATTTGTTAGGTGACAATTGCATAGATGTTAGTCATATTATAATATAATAATACAGGTTTTTGCAATGCAACTTTTTTTAAGGTGTCACAAATTGTGCAACATTTATGCATGAAGTTATTTTGTGATAGGTGCAAAGTTGTGGCAATATGTGAGCATAGTGAACAGATGTGGTAGAACATGACCAGTTTGAATTTTATTTTATTGCTTAAGGCAGGAATTTTGGTACTGCTTTTGAAAACAATATTTAATTGCTAAAATAAAGGGATTTTATCGTGGTTCCTGCCAATTTTGGCATGCTTGGTATTTTTTTTTTCTTTTTAAAAAATTATTAAAATTGTTCTAGAACCTATATAATATTGTTGTGACTAAAATTGTCTTAAACATTATTTTCACCAAATAAACTGTACGCTAAGATTTTTAAAATTATTTTAACTGAAGATAACATTTTCTTCAATATTTTACAAGTTTTTTGTCATTTTCTAGATAAGTTCTAAGATTTTCTATGTAATATTTTACAAGATTTTAATCTCAGTTACTAGAATATGGGTGTGAGACAGCACATTGCAGGGAGCTTCCAGAAATGATATGGCATGGATGTATCTGTACTAGATTATCTGGTAACTTAT
>VDFB02283761.1:0-41115 GCA_007258455.2 Sequoia sempervirens | reverse complement strand
TTTTTAAACACTTTGACAATTTTGCTTTTGAGTCTAAATTTCCCTATTTGCTGAGTTGCTCAGAAAACCCGAAATTGGCCAAAAAGACATTAAAAACAAGTCAGAAATCGACGAAAACGGAAACGTAAAGAGGAAAAAGAATAGCCCAAAGGTTAATCAACTTGAAACAGAGATTTTCCACCCTTTGCACCTCGTAATGCGTGCCTTGGAGAAGAAAAATCTCAAGCTTTTAAGAAAATTTTGATTGGTTACCTAAATTTTGAAACGAGTTAAAAATTTAGGATAACAGCTGGCTCCGACTGGGGAACTGCCTTTGAAAACGAAGGTAGTAGAATCCAGAATCTAGAAATGCCTTAGGATTCATTGGGCTACGGAGTCACTAAATAAAACGCAAAAATAAAAGACTAAAAATTTAAAAAGACTAAAAAAAACTAAAAGACTCAAACCTTATGTACAAAAAACTAATCTAAAACCCTACTGAAAGTAGTGTTTTAGATGCTGCCCACTGTAAGGAAGTTGGAATGGAGTGCCGTCTTGATACGCCAGCAAGAAGCTATTCTCACCAATTGCTTGATGAATTATAAAAGGACCACGCCAAAGAGAATCAAATTTCCCATGCATTCCTTTTGGTTCCCTCCTCTTATCCCAAAGCAAGACATGATCACCAACTTGAAAGACCTTCTGCTTTGCTTTTTTGTCGAAGAGAGCCTTAACTTGCTTCTGATGGTCGTTGATACGATCCACTACTTGTGATCTTTGCTCCTCCAATTGAGAGAGAAACATTATCCGCTTATCAAGAGAACTTTCAAATGTAGCGTCTTCTACAGCTTTGATCAACTTGAGGGCTGGAAGTTCCAACGTGATAGGAACCTCTGCATTTACTCCATAGAGCAACTGAAATGGAGACATGCCAATGGCTCGCTTGGGTGTAATGCGATCAGCCCACAAAGCATCATACAACGCTTTATGCCATGATCTCTGATTCTCATCAACAAGCTTTCGGATGATAGTAATCAAATTTTTGTTACTCGATTCAGCTTGACCATTACCTTGCGGGTAATAATCTGAAGAATGGGCCAATATTATACTATAATCAAAACAAAACTGAGTTACCTCATAAGATGAGAAGGAAGATGCATTGTCTGTCACGATCTTATAAGGAACACCGAATCTTGATATGATGTTTTCTTTCAAAAATCTACACACTACCTCAGAAGTAGCATGTTTCACAGGAATAGCTTCGACCCACTTGGTGAAATAATCTGTTGCAGCAAGAACAAAGGTATGTCCAGCACTAGAATGTGGGTTAATGACGCCAATGAAGTCGATTCCCCACTGCCTGAAAGGCTCTTCTATCACAACTGGTTTTAATGGTTGCGCCATCATTTTTTGCTTACCAACAAATTGCTGACATTGTGTACATTTTCGTACCCATTTATATGCGTCTTGGAAAAGCGTAGGCCAATAATACCTAGCCCTCAAGATCTTATGAGCAGTTACTGATGGAGAAAATGACCACCACAAGCCAAATTGTGAAAAGATTCAAGTAATCTGTCTTGCTGTGCTTTATCAACACAACGCTGAAAATTACCATCAAGAGTTCTTTTATATAAACCATTATCCCAAAGAATATAATTTGCAGCTTTGAGTTTCAGATTTCTCTTTTCCTTGAAAGAGAGATGAGCTGGGCATTCACCATAAGTCAGAAAATAGGCGATATTAGAATACCACTCATCAGTAGTGCTGACAAACAACACCTTAGGAAGATCTTCATAAGACTCCTCTTCACTTTCTTCTGCACTGCTTTCAGCCATCAACTGACATAAACCTCTGCCACGAACAAGCTTGGTTGGTTTAATCTCTAAATCATACTCTTGGATTTTAGCCACCCAATTTCCTCTTTTTGTACCAAAATCTTGTTGTGTCAAAATGGATTTGACAGCTGTATCCGGAACTAACACTATCGTATGAGAATTAAGAATATAGAACCTGAAATACTTAACTGCCTTTACAACTGCAAAAGCATTCTTCTCAACTGTAGAATATTTGAGCTCATGAAGCTTTAATGGACAACTCATGAAGGCAATAGGAGATTCAATTCCTTCTGAATTTTGCTGCATCAAAATAGCAGACATGGTATGCTCAGAAGCATAACTGTACATAATGAAATCTTTAGAGTAATCCGGACTAACCAGCACTGGGGCGTGGGCAATTGCATTCTTAATTTCAGCAAAAGCAGCTTTACCTTCATCATTCCAACGAAAAACAGCTTTTCCCTTCATCATATCAATGATGTGACGTGTTTTCTCAGCAAAATCTGGGATAAATCTCCTCAAGAAATTCACTTTACCAAAGAAAGAGTGAACAGCTGTCTTACTAGATGGCAAAGGCAGATTTTGAATAGATCTTACCCTCTCGGGATCAATCTTGATTCCTTCATTTGATACAACATGTCCCAGAAGTTTACCTTCAGTAACCCCAAAGATAGTCTTCTTAGGATTAAGAGAAACACCATGCTTGCGACACCTTTCCAGCACATCTTGTAAATGAAATAAATGATTCTCACGATCTTTTGAGAAGACAGTGAGATCATCCAAATACACCACGATATACCTTCCTAAGATACCACGAAAAGCTAAATCCATTGCTCTTTGAAAGGTTGCTCCTGCATTTATTAATCCAAAAGGCATTCTGCGATATGCAAAAGTACCCCATGGGGTAGTAAAAGCAGTTTTATGTCTATCAGCTTCACTTACCTCAATCTGGTTGTAACCTGAAAATCCATCCAGCATAGACATCATTTGAGAACCTGTCACTGTCTGGAGCACTTGATCCATTATAGGCAAAGGATAATTATCCTTTAATGACTGCTGATTGAGATTACGAAAATCCACACAAATACGAATTTCTCCATTCTTCTTGCGTACTGGAACTATATTAGCTATCCAAGTTGAATGATGAATGGGAAAAATAATTTGTGCATCTAGCATCTTCTGGATTTCTGAATAGATAGTGCCAGAAATTTTGGGATTATACTGGCGTTGCTTTTGTTTGAAAGGGGATGCATCGCTCTTCAAAGGGATTTCATGCTGAACTTGTCCTGACTGAAAAGATTTCAGATCATCATATGAATAAGCCAGCACATCTCTGTACTGCTGCAATAACTGAATAATCTGATTTCTCTCCTCTGGAGTGCAACTATTACCAATGTTAACCATTTTAGGATCTTCTTCAGATCCAATATTGTACTTGTCATACCCTATAGAAGAATCTGAATTCACTTGTTGCTGCTTTTTGATATATCGATCATGCTTGTCAAAAAGCTTTTCCAGAGATACCAGTCCCTTAGGAATTTTATTCCCTTTTAGCTGCAAAATCTCTCCATCAGATTCGGACCAAGTATCTGACATAGAATCTGAAGAAGAAGAAGAATTGCTACCTTCAAAATACAGGTTATTAAAACCATCATCAACTTGTAAAAAGTTAATAATCTGTTTATCATCATTGAAAATCTGCCAATGATCCCAGTTATCTGGAACACTAGGCCTGCAGATTATTTCAACAATATACTTATCTTGATTAAAATCAAGGTGAGGAATAAGGAGAGTTGCTGAAACAGCAAGAGAATCTGCTCTATCATTAAATTCTCTCGGAACAACTGAGATACTGAAAGCATCAAAATCTTGAATATTCTCCCATACCAAGTTACGGTAATGTCGGAGTCTATCATTCCTTGTCTGATAAATATTCCTTACTTGACAAATTATCAACTCCGCATCTCCTTGAGCGTGCAAATTTTTAATTCCTCTCTGAAGCGCAACACTCATACCTAGTAAGAGGGCTTCATACTCTGCAGTGTTATTAGTATTTGCAAACTGCAATTTAAAAGAATATGGAAAGATTTGACCTTTCGGAGAAATCAGAACCACACCAGCTCCAGATCCATTTGTAGCACAACTGCCATCAAACTCAAGAATCCAAATATCATTAGAATCATCATTAATATAAAGACTGCTGGATTCTCCTACTTCAAAAGTAGAAGAAAGAGTGTTCTCATCTTCCATAGGTGAAGACTGATTTTCTTCATCTTGAGGAAGAAGTTCAACATCTTTTTCTGTAGTAGAAGATTCAACATCCTCTTTCATACGATCAAGGGGATATTCAGCTAGTGTTGAATCTTCTCCATTATTAGAACTTCCTTCATTTGCTGAAAGAGTTGAAGAATCAACAGAACACCAATCTTCAGCAAACTCAGAAATCTCATCAATATGAAGAAAGTAGTTCCCGAAACCAGCTGATTCAAAAAGAATCTGAGCATGAGGATCATCAGATTTTTCCACCGTAAACTTAGTTTCTCTTTCAGGAACAAGTTTCTGCACAATGCCTTTCACAGGAATTCTAGCCTCTGTCATATCCATGTTCAGCTCGCCTCCTACATCTTTACAGAAATTGCATCCAAGGAGCATTCCATAAGAAGCTGGGACGTCCGCAACAAGAACAGTCATCTTTATCTTTTTCTCAGGAAAGGCTGCAAAGGCGAATTGTGCATCTTTGATTTGCCCAACGAGAGGCACTTGTTTATTATCCATAGAATAACAATTACCAAAAGTTTTGGTAAGAGTTAATCCAAGGCAATCAGCAACCTTGATTGGCATGACATTATCCGAAGCACCAGAATCTATAATACAGTTACTCAATTTGAAACCATTAATGAGCAAGGAAATATAGAAAGGATCTATCTTTCCTGGAACTGAGGATGGGATAATAACCAAATTATTGGGCAGATTCTTGGGTTCTTGGACAATAGGGCTATTTAAAACAGGACGAGTCTCACTACTTTTAACAAATTTAACCAATCTTTCAAGCTGATCAGGATTGGCTTGAAGATACTCAACCTCAGACATCTGAATCTTAGTCTTTCTAGCATGGTCAACAATATCAAAAGCTTGGAAAGAATTTGCAAGAGATGTAGATGATATACTCTCAACTTGTACTTTAGGATTAGATACATTAGTCTTGGGTTCACAAGAAAGAACAGAAGGAGAATTGCTTACTTGATTTTTTGAAGAATCCTTAGTCAAGGTAGGCAATGGCATTCCCTTCTTAGCAATGGTCACCGGCAACTGAATGTTGTTTTTCACCTTTGCTTCTTCATCCTTTTGAGCCAACCGAGTCTGGGATCTTGTGATAACAGCAAATGCTTGACTCTCAACATTTTCATTTTCAGCTGAATCATCATAATGCATGTATCGTATAGTGGAGTCGCCAGCTGCCTCTTCATCTTCTTGATTAAAAACAGCTTCATCTTCCGCTTGGAAATCATTGGAAGATAGTTCTTCTCGATCTATTTCGTAATAACCAACTGCTGTATTCTTCGGAGGTGCTTCAAGTGCAAGCCTCTCAGGAGGAGGAGGCAATTTATTCTGATTTCTGGCAGCATAGTTAGAAGCAGAATTTGGATATGTCCTCCTAGGAATATCCTTGTATGGAGCAGCAAAAGAAGCTTGTGAAACCTGCTTCTTCAAGGCAAGAAGTTCATTAGCCAACTTTTGTACTATAGGATCAGTAGAAGCTGAAGTAGAAGACTCAACAATAGAATTTCCTTTGAAACGATTAGGATCCTTCCGGATTTTCCCAGCCAAGATCAAATCATCTTCAATTTCTGTAGCAAGGACTTGAGCATGTGCCAAAGTTGTTGGAGTTGCCCTTCTCAACAGAAAACTAACTTCTGGCAGCTGAGTGTTAATAAAGAAACACTTGAGATTTGCTGGAGTAGGCTGTGAATCAGTAGGAATTCTGTTTGCAAGTTTATTAAACTTTGCAATGAATTCACGCATGTTCTCATGTGTGTCCTTTTTCATTTGAGTCAGCTGGGCCAGCAATGCATGCTCATCTTCGGCGGGCTTGAAACGTTCTTCAAACTTTGTCTTGAGAGTTTCCCAACTAGTGATATCACCAGCTCTCAAATTGTAAAACCAGTCAGCTGCAATTCCTTGTAGAGTTTCCACGAACAAACGTACAGCAACATCTTGATGTTCTACTCCTAGAACACCACAAGCCATTGAGAAAGCTTTGATATGTTCATCGGGATGCTGTTTACCATCTCCATAAAACTTAGGCAGATTTTTACGTGAGCCTTGTGGAAGAGCATGAAGAGGTGGAGTAAGATTTAAAGGACCAAAAGCTGCTCCCCATGGACCTTGAGCCATCGCTTGAATAGTAGGAACAACTGAAATCAAAGGCTTGAGGAAAAAGGCTGAAAGTTCACTTGGGATGGGCTTTTTCTTCTTAGATGGAGGAAAGCTAGTAGTTCGTGAAAGGGAAGATATACTAGTGAGCAGTTCAAACCTAGCTTGTTCACCGGGAGATATTTCTTGAGAACTTTGTCCCTTTTTACGACGAACGTAATAACGGATTCCTTCCAGCGTAGAAGCTAAAACAGAAACAAGTAAACAAATTAAGAATACTGGACTTCAAAAGAAAGTGAGAGACTTTCAAATGCGTTCGTATCCCCAGCGGAGTCGCCAAAAACTGTTGGTTGGAAATTTTGTATTCTCGTGAAAGCGTACAAAATTGAGATTTCAACCACAGCACGTGAGTTAAACTCTCCTAATTAAGGGAAGGCTCCCCCTTTAACTAAATAAAATTAAGGGTAGGACAGCAATCGTTCCTCTTGTTTCAGGAAAGATTACGTTCTTCTCTCTTCACAGAAAAGACACAGTAAATGTTACTAAAACTTGTTACAACAGCTATACAGTGAAATTAAGAGAAAGGAAATAAAGTTTCCTGAAAGCGCAAAGACTTCCGTTATTTCCTTCGGGACGGGAAAACAATTCGATAAGCACAAAATCTTAAAGAATGAAATCCTATCAACTTTTTTCAGAACGATTACTTTATGAAAATATACAAGATAAAACAGCTCAAAGACTGAAATTATAATGTATGCTTTCAACTATTCTAAATGAGAAATACTATGAGCGTAAAGACTTATAATTCTTCTCTATTTCTAACACTAACTAAGAATTCAATTCTCAGATTTACAGCACAAAGACTGCAGATTTTTAAATTGAATCTCTCTTCAGCAACTTTCAACAATCTTCAAGTAATCACAAAATGATATTGATCTAAAATGACATAAGAACATTTGAGATACAAAACAAGAATTCAGCTCAAAGTCTGAAATTCCAGCTTTTTGATATCACTTGAAAGTTTACAATATTTCACTATAAAGCTCAAAGACTTTATGAGTATAAAATTCTGCAGAGTTTTCTTGCTTGCTAAAAAGATAAAAATTACAATAGACCCCTCAAGTATTTATAGGAGAAGGTCTGGAGAAAAAGGTGGGAGGATCTCAACAAACTTGAGAAAATCTCTCAACCGATAACTAATTGCGATTGACTTATTCAAAATTACAATCCAAATTGTGATTTGTCTTGTAAGATTTTACATGTAATCACATTTTCGAAAATTGCAAGGAAAAGATACTTGCAATTGCAAAATTTGTTTTTACATATATATTGTCGAAAGTAAAATTACATAAAACAATCTAAAACTTAATTTATTTCATTCCTATCTTTGAAAGATAAGAATTTGCTGATGATGGTCTTCAACTCGTTCGGATCTGGACCCAAAGTGTTCTTGGCCACTGCAACTGTCTTCAGAATTACATCAAAGTATCTAATAGTTGCCAATCTATGCTCTTCATAAGAAGTTTGCATTTTCTCAAGGATTGTTTGATGATTGATAAGCTTTTGAATCGAATCCATAGAAAATTGCTCTGATTCCATTTGTTGACGAAGATTGGCTGCCATATCTGAAGTAACTGAATCAGCTTCAAGTAACTCATCTTCTTGATTCAAAACTGTACATGAGATCTTTTCAAAATTTGAAAGAATATCCTGCTGAACTTCGTCATTCATTTCTAAAGTGGCCTGGATATCTTTGATAAGATCTTGAATGACCAATGATCTATTTGTCATGAGTTCCTCAAATTCTATGTACTTTTCTCTGTTTGGCAAAACCAAATTGCTGCATAAGATTAATAAATCAACTTGATTTATCTCACTCCAGATCTTCAAATCTTTTTCAAGCGTTTCTAAACTTTGCTTGAAGGCTTCTAAAGTTTGATTCAACTTTATCCTTGCTATCCTTACATTCTTGAAAACTTGCAACATCTTCTCAATCATTGGAATACTTTGCTCAATTAGCTGAGTTATCCATGAATCAATTGCCTTGGCCTTTTGTGCAATTCTTTCTAACTGTTTAACTGATTCATTTGGAGGAGCTGTAGATAGAGAATCAACTGCTTCTGATGATCCTGTAATCCTCTGAATGACTGCAACCAGCTGAGCATTGTCTTCTTTGAGCTTTTCCTTTTTAGCTAAGAGTTCGTTATAGCTTTGTGTCAGAATTGTCACTGAACTCTGAGCATCCCGCATCATATTAGCGTGAGTCTGCTTACCCAATTCCACCCTCGTGAACCTGTAGTCAGATACCTGCATCTCTTCATGCGGTTTATCAACTAAGGGCTCTGCAATCTCAGCATATTTCATCCTGTTGCTGTCAACAAAAACCTGTGAGACTGTTTTGGCTTTCTTTGCAATCACTGGTTTTTGTTTCTTCAATTTTCGGAAATCAAAAATATCAGGAGACACAGCCTGTTTCTTTCTCTTAGGAGCAATTGAATTTAGCCATGGAGGAAGATCCAAGGTTGTCACATCTGAAATGGCAACTGCGGTTTCAGTAGAAGTAGCCTCAGTTTGAGATACAATAGAAATTCTTGAAGGTGCCTCAGTTTGTATAGCAACAAGGTTTTGCTCAGAAGACAAATTGCAACTAGGATTGGCCATGAAACAATCAAAGTTCGTGACAGACGTATCAATTTCTGGAAGAGTTGTTTCTGACATAGCTGAAAAGATTGGATTGATATCAAAAATACTCTTGAAATTACTAGGCAAGTTCATCATGGGAGCATTTGTTACAGATGAAGGCTGATTACAAGTCTCTTGTGTTGGAATAGAAGGAACAAAAACGGTAGAGAAGGAATCAACATCACTGTCGATAGGAGACAAAGGGGATATAGCTGATTCTGGTATTGGAGCCTCAATGTGAGGAATTATCTCACTTAGGATAGTGGAGGTCTCATGAACCTCGTTTTCTTCAAGCTGATCTAATACCTGAATCTGCATTTCATTGACTTCCTTACCCTTTAATGTTTCACTATCCAATGGTTGTTCAGGAGCTCTGCTTACTTTCAGTTTGATTCTGGTACTTGAAGAGGAAGCTCCTTCCTTAGATTGTTCCCTAATTTCTGATTTCAATCCTCTAGGACCAGCTGGGTCATCTTCAGCTCTAACTCTGATTTTGATGGTCTTGACACCTATGCTTTTGAGCCAAAAATTGGTGTTCGCCAAGACTGATTGGAATCTATCAAAGATAGAGACGGATTCCCTCTGAGACCATTGAATCGCAGGAATGGGAGCATTAGCAACTCCCTGTTCTTCGTACTCAGGATCCAAAATCTGCTTATCATCAATTACTCCTTCTGGAATTAAAGTTAGATTCAAATCAATGATTTGCTCCAAAGTGAGCCTGCAATAATCCATTTTATATACATCCCTTTCTGTCCGAAGGTCTGCCCAAATGTCTTCGATGCGGTGAACATGAGTGAAGACTCTTTTTATTTTATCCTTCATCCTCCTGTAATCAAAATCTACTCTAGCTTGGAATCTCTTCAAAGTTATCTCCTGAAGTTCAGTTTCCATTGCTTTGGCTCTTGAAGAGGTTGTCAAAGAATACCTGCCAATTACCAATGGATTATGTGAAGAAATACCAATTCCAGATTTATGTTGTGAAGCTTGACGTGAATGAACTGACATCAACTGCCTTCCTAGCTCCATCAAAATGATCTTATCAGTAGGATATCTCGGTAGCATATATGGCTGATCTTCAAAGCAGCCAACTCTCATATAGGTGAATGTTGGAAATTGAAGGAATAAGCAGCCATATTGATTTACCTTATTCCAAGCTGCATCTGACACCCTGTTATTTACCAACTCTTTGTCAAACAAACACATAAAATAACCAAAGAAGGCATCTTGTACCCTTCTATAATGCGCTCGACTTGGAATAAAAGTCAGCTGATCATAATATTTCCATACGGGCACCAATGATCTGTCGCCTTCAGGAGATAAGCCTGGAAAATGTCTCAAGGAAGCTGCTATGTAGACCAAATATGAATTCATATAGAAGGTCAGAGTGGTAGGAACCTGTGCAAGCTATTCGCACAAACAATCACTGATTATTTCTCCCCAGAAAATTGGATGTTGTGCTTTTCTAATGACAACTATGAACTTATACATCCAGCTTTCAAACATGTTAGAAACTTTCAACCCTGCAATTCTGCTCAAAAGAGTGATCATGTCATTAACTTCTTCTATAAAATCAGACCGATACAACTTGGGCATACGGGTTGCACAAGGTCGTGATTTTAGAAGCCATTTAGAGTTGATGTGTTTAATACAATCATTCTTTTTCTGCTCAAAATGTTTGTGAGCACTCTTTAATGAAATCTCTGAATAAGTGGTTGCATCAGGTACTCTGAAAACTCTATTGATTGTCTCAGCATCAAGTCTGATAACTACGTTGCCATCATCATCCTTAATTGTCCTGGATTGTCTATCAAAGCGTGCTGCACATGCAAGGACGAATTCTGGTTCAAGGGCAGCAACAGGAAAAGAAGCCACGAGATGGATATGACTTCTCAGCAACTTTTGCATATCAGAAGACGTAGATTTCTCAACCCTTTCAAGAAAATTAGACATATCAACATGCCCTATTTCTGTATCTTTGATCTCATCGATGTTTGAAACAATGTGAGATGGAGAGATCTCATTTTGATATTTGTCGAACTTATACTTCATCTTTTTGCCTGCTGGAGAAGTTGGTTCATCCGTCATTGAACAGGAATCTGCAAGACTGCGGTGAAAATCCCATAGGGTCAGCACATCATCAGCATCAACGTGAGTGGACATGGCGAATCTCAAACCCTAGAACAATGAAATGGACTTGAAAGAAAAATGGAAGGCGAATGAAGATGAATTCGAAATGGATGAAATGGTGGAATGGAAAACGGCATTTTGTCTCTTTGAAACAGCAAGATAAAGAGATCTCAAAACTTGGATTTGGAATTTCGTCCAAAAAGGTCAACTTTTGTGCTTTTTAAAGCAATTCGGGTTTTTGAGTGACTTGAACAATTTCGGAACTTTTTGACACTTTAGCAATTTTTGCCTTTTGCAATTTCGGGATTTTTCAGAGTTTTGACAATTTCCTCAAAGGCAATCGGGATTTTTCAGAAGTTTAACAATTTTTGAACTTTGCAATTTTAAAAATTGTTATTTTAAATACAAATCCCGAAATTGTATTTTTAGGCTAAAAACCCGAAATAAGAGACAGTGAAATTTTCTTATTTTGTGAAAGATAGTGATGGATATATGAAGTGGCGAATGAATGAAATGAAGGAAATGAGCATGATATGTGAAATGAAGGAAATGAGCATAGGCGACATGAAAGATGGATAAATGAAAATGGAATGAATTGTTTATTGCTAGAAATGGTAGAATGAAAAACGTGTTTTCATCATAAGGCAGATTTAAATGGAAATATGCATCATGTATGGTAGTGTGGAAGTATATGAAATGGAAGGCAAAACTTTAATAAAATGGAGAAGGCGTGTGAATGTATATGAGAAAAACGCATCTCTAAATGAGGGCGAATGGAGGTAACATGATACAAATGTAGTTTTACAAAAACGCGTTTAAATGTAAAGGCGAATCTTTCAGAAGAAAAACGCACTTTTGAGATAAATAAATGTATTTAAAACAAAGAAAACCAGTAAGAGAAAACGCGTTTTGAATAAACTAGCAAAAATACCAACAAATATAAAACAATAACCATGATGAAAGCAAAGGATTGAAAGAAAAACGCGTAAGAATGAAAAACGCGTTTTAAAACATTCATAACAATGTAAAACGTGGTATGTAAAAGACAAAAACGCATATAAATGATAGTAAAATATTGAAAGAAAGAGAGATAAGTGCGGATCATACCTGGAACAAGTTGTAATACGCGAAAATGCAGAAACAAAAACCCTAGACGCGTTGAAGAAGACAGAAAATGGCTATTTACTGGTAAAAATCCGATTTTGAAGCATCAAGGTCGACCAAATCTCCATGAAATGAGGAAATAAATGCCAAGAACAATTCAACTAGCTTGAATCCAAGAAAAATCGGGCTTTTCAGAAGATTTGACAATGAAAAATAACATCAAAATGATGAATCGGGTTTTTTATGAGGTTTTTCATGCTCTTTTTTGCAAAATCGGGTTTTTTAGACAGTTTAGCAATTTCATTTTTGACCAATTCGCACTTTTCTGATAAAAAGACAATTTTCATAATGAACATTGTAAAAAATTCGAACTTTTTAAGCCATTTAATCAAAATCGGGTTTTTTATGAGGTTTAGCAATTTTGCTTTTTGTCAAAATAAAATGACTTTAACAAAAATCGGACTTTTTAGACAACTTAAGCAATTTCGGGTTTTTTAGACACTTTGACAATTTTGCTTTTGAGTCTAAATTTCCCTATTTGCTGAGTTGCTCAGAAAACCCGAAATTGGCCAAAAAGACATTAAAAACAAGTCAGAAATCGACGAAAACGGAAATGTAAAGAGGAAAAAGAATAGCCCAAAGGTTAATCAACTTGAAACAGAGATTTTCCACCCTTTGCACCTCGTAATGCGTGCCTTGGAGAAGAAAAATCTCAAGCTTTTAAGAAAATTTTGATTGGTTACCTAAATTTTGAAACGAGTTAAAAATTTAGGATAACATGTACTTCACGACTTCATAACAGGGATGATTGATTATATTTTATTGGCATTTATCATCATTATTAGAGTAAGTGATGATGGATTACTGACCATGTGTATTGATGCATATTCTTATTGATGATATTGCCAAATTATAATGGGACCTATAAGGGTGTTAAGTTATGCATAGATTATATATTGACATATTCAATGTATGACCTTATGTCGTTTATGTCTTGTTTGTAGTGGACCACTAATGAGCATAATGACTATGCAAATTGGAGATACAATTGAAGAATGAAGAGAGGATAAAGGGATCCCTTAAACCATGTTGCCATATCGCATGTATACTCCAATGGTCATCTTGATCCTTTTCCAAAGACTATTGTTGGGTTTAAACTTTAATTAATTAAAAGGGCCATGTGGTTGGGAATTTAGAATTCTAATTAGTTGAGTACCTTATTTATGTGCCTTAGGCTTACTATTAATAATAACTCGGATTTTACCTTCTTGATCACCATTTGGAAGTGTGTGTGACAAGGAAAGTATCCATCTAGGAAGAATGGTAAGGGTCATGTGGGTTTTGGGTGGAGGACATCTTTTAGTTATAATTTGGCCCATAGTATCTTAGAATCGTCTAGAGGAGGGCTCAAGCAAGAGGAGGAAGAGAAAGGACACATGTCCCTATCTCATTGGATAGGATCATAGGAAGAGGGACCTTTCTTATTTAAGTTGGGAATTTTTACTTAATTTTTCTTTTAATTTTTTATGTTGGCCTGGGAAAGTAAGGGAGCTAGAGGAGAGAATTGTGAGAAGCAGGAGTAGATTTTAGGTGGTGGAGTTGGGGCAGGCCTTCATTGCCCCACAATTTAACAGTTTCTTTTGTTGCATTTTTTTTTTCAAATTATGTTGCTGGTTGTTTGGTTTTTCCCCTCTACTCTCTTTTGCTTTCCTTTTATTTTGAAATTTAATTTATATTTCATATTGCTTGGGGTTTAGCTAAGCTCCAGGCTGAATTATTTAAATGTGGCTCTGGTTTGAGGGTGCCATATTGGTCTTGCATGCACTTGTCTTTATTTTATCTTTTTTAATTTTTGTATTATGGTTTGCTGTTGGTTCTATGCTGAGTTTAGTGAGGATGAAGGGATTTGGGACCCACGGATGCTGCTTGTTAATATTTTGGTGCTGGATACCCTATTGGACTTGGGTCTCTAGTGAGGGCTGCTTGCTGGTACATAGATGATAAGAGGATGTTGGAGGAATAGCATCTTCAAAAGTTGGATAATTATTGAATTGATTTTGGAGAAAATTGCTAGCCATGTGACCATAGAAATCCTTTACCTCCTTTATACTTCCCTTTGGGGTAAACTTTATGCTGTTTTCTCTTGAGTAAATTTCATGTTGCTGTTATGGTGGTTTTACTGTTGCAAATGGGGGAAAGCCTCACACGCCCTTGAAGTGCTTTGAGGGTTCAATTAGGTATCAAACCAATGGAATCATTCCTAAAACCTTTGTGTATTCTCAAGGAAGTATTGTGGCATATTTTGGTAGGTGCATGGTTTCTGTGATCCCCTTAGGCTTGGGGATTAGCTAGGGTTAAAAACCTAATTATGCGATATGGTTGGGAGGCGAGTAGTCCCTCTTCTTTTTCTTTAGTAGTCTGGTTGGAGTTTAATTGTGATCTTTTGTGCATGAGAAAATTTTAGGTTTTTAAAGGTGTCATACAACTTATCTTGTTTACATTATACAAAAATTTCAGGACTCTCCACCTCATGTGAGAAGAACTCATGCTCAGTGAGGATGGTCTTAGTCCACTGGACACTGTTCCACTTCTCCCTTGGCTTTTGGTGGTGGGGCTGTTGTCTGGCCAGACTTTGGCAAGTTCACTTGGCTGACTCTTGCTATTTCTCATGTTCAAATCACTAATGAAGATAATCAAGATGATAATGATAAAGATGGTAATGATGGTTGGGACCCTCTTGTGGACACTTCGAACTTTGTTGATGTATGGGGTAAACCAGATGGTAGAGACCCACTTCCTCCTCCCTCCACTCTTGCTCTTGCCACATAGTGGATTATTGTAATTGTGTTTTTGTGTTTTTCTCTAGGTTGTTGCTTTGTTTGGACTTTTGGGTTGTGGTGCGACTACTTCCACCTACCTTTTTTTGTGAATATGTGTAACACTATTTTATAAATGGTAATTTAGACACTAATCATAAAAAAGTTTAAAAATTATACTTTCAATTTGTGTAGGTATCTATTTTGCATGCCTTGTATTAGATTCAATCATAAAGGAATCCCATATAATTAAATTAAAAACAGATTTTGTATTTATCTTGTGAAAGGAAAAACTCATATAGTGGTAAATAAGTTCTTTTACTTTACATGAAAAAACAATCCTGTTTGAAATTAAGGGTTGAAGAAATTTTCAAAGAACAAAAAATTGATTTGATTTATTCTTTGCTTCTTTGTGTCTAAATTTGTTACAAATTAGTGACTCTCCAAATAAAAAGAAATTACACATTATGGCATATTCTTTTAAAAAAGTTACATAATTATTAAGAAAAAAAAGAGTATAAATACAAACTCGTTCTCACGTTTAAAGTGCTACTAGTCCTCTCATCTTTACAAAAGTATTACTAAATAATAAGATGATTATTTTTCCTTCATTTTTGAGCTTGTGAGGATTACTAAGTATTACTAATGCACGCTTACCACGCTTACCAAGACACCTGAGCTCAAAATTAAGCTACACAAAAAATTTCAAGCAAAGGATACTCCCTAGCTGGACTAAATTGTGTGCTCCATCCAATTGGACATTCGTTGGTATGCTAAAATTCAGCTTTAGGCTGAATATATCTGATAAGCTATTTCAAGTAGGTTATGCTAGATTTCTTTTCTAGATGACCTAGAAAAAATATATGGCTAATGGGAATAGGGCTTTGAGCTGCTTTGATTTTATTTGAGGGTTTTAGCTAGTTGGATTGCTCTTATATTTGTGTTATTGGTCTTTGCATCCTGAAGAGTCCTTGCCCTCCATTTTGTAGTGGGGCCACATTTTCTTGGTCTTGGCAGGGCCATGCTTTCTTGGCCTTGACCAAGCTTTCCTTTAGGGAAGTATTGTGCTATGGATTGATTTTGGTTGGATTTAGTGTTTTGATATTTGTATCATTTCACCGCTTGCATTTTGGAATTGGTGAAGCTTTATTTTGGTGGAGAAATTTGGGCCCTTAAATCATACTTCATTGTGTGGACTATCTAATCTCAAGTGAGTTTTGAAAATGTTAAGTGCAACTATGCTATTTGTCATGGCAATCCAAGTAAGTGGTGGTAGGCCTATGTGTTGTTTTAATATGAGCTTTATGAATTAAGTGTTAAATAGGGTGCTATGTGGCAAGCTCTTGCAACTCTTGAATTTTGTCAGAACTTGTGGAGCTCTTGATTTGTGTCGTTGTCTATTAGGTTTCCACTTGTTAGCAGTGGCTCCTAGTCTTGAGCAGTATTCTTTTGGCATGATCAACTTCGTCCAATTATACGTAATGTACCAACTATTCAATCTAGTGCCATGGTGTTCCATCATGTGGATTTTGCACTCATATATGATCATTTTTTATATTGTTGATGGTGCACTATTGGTTGAGGGAATTGCTTAGCAAAAAGTGGGTCCTAGTTCTTCATGAAGGCACTTTCTAAGGCAGGTTCATTAGGTTTGTGTGTTCTGCACTGACTTGGAGATCAATGCTATTTTGGATGATACAAGGGCCCTATGCAACTCCATGAGCAAGTTTTTACAAAGTGTCAGAAGTGGATTGTGTGGAGTATTTGATCATTTTTTATTAACTACTAGGAGCATGAGCTCAATGGAAAAACTTTTGGGACTTCCTTACATAGTGACTGCTATCATAGTTGGCAAACTTGGACTCGACAAAAAACTCGGCAAAAAACTCAACTTAAAAAAATGCTTAAATTTCTTTAAAAACACTTTCTTTTTTGCAAAATTCAATGACAAAATGTATCCAATGAGTCCATAAATGAGTACAAGAGTGTTTTCTATTAAATTTGATTTATTTGAATACAAATTGAGCACCAATTCGCATCATCATGCAGAATCTTGATACAATAGTTAACTGGCAACTATTATGAATTTATGATGATTACCTTTGAAAATCATCATCATAATTCATAAATTGCATCTTACAACATTTTACATCTTCCTCTTCCTTGGTTTGGTGAGAACTTGGGGAGAGGTTCTAATACTTGCACTCCATTGCAGTTCCTCACTCGACATTAAAGGTTGTGTTTGTGGCTCTAACTCAACCTCCATCCTGTTGCTAGATGGTAATGACTCCTCCTCTGCCTCATCAATGCCATCTAATGACAATCTAGTAGCTCCTTTTGCTGTACCCACATCCTTCATTGTTTACCTCTCAAAATCAATAATCTCGTCTACAATAAACAATGGAGTCTCCTCATGTTGCATTGTTTAATCTTTATAAGAATCAATGACCTCTGAATTGTCCTCTACCTTTCTTGTGTGAAGTTGAAGGTTGTATTGTATTGTAATAATCACCCCTTAATTTTTTTGAAATAAACTTGTTAACTCCAAAAGCAAAATGTAATGCTAAGCAACTTCCCTTCCACTTTATGATCACCAAGATCCCAATGTGGGCGAGGTGAGAGTATACGGTGTAGGGATTACAATTGAAAATAAAGTTGCTGAAGTAACAACCACTTATCGAATGGGGTTAGTTGGGCACATCCACTTTGCAATGGGAAAGCTGATACAACAATGAAATGTTAAAACAAGCTCTTCCACTTTTCAGTGGTGAGTGAATGCCAAAACCACTTGTTCAGTGGGGTGAGTACAAGAGCCACTTGTGCAGTGAGGTGAGTAATAAAACCACTTATGCAATGGGGTAAGTAACATCAAGTAATCAGAGCAAGATCATTGGTGGTACTACTACCCAGTGTTACATTATGAGCTCTTACAATTCATTTCAAATCAAATACATATCTGCTGTTACAACTATAAATATGATATAAAGCTGATCAAAGCACCCCAAATGAACCCCCAACTCATGAAAACAAACCACCCAGCAATGTAATAGCAAGTATACCTCAGGAATGGGACAAACAGAAGTCTGATAGAAGTCTGAAACTTAGTTGCAGCAGGTAGCTAAATGGCACAACCCCCTAGAAAACACTCCAAACAGCGAAGTGCAATTCCAAGCTGATTGCAATGGTCTTGATAGGTCTAGGCGCCACCCATGGAGCATAAAAAGATTGGAAAAGAGGGGCGATTCCCCCTAGGAAGCTCACACGCCTCCTAGAAGAGGTACGGCTTGTACCTGGCCGTACAACCCAGCAGCTCACCTCTTTCCTTCTCTCTAAAATCTGCAAATACACTTGCAAACATGGGCGGTCAGGTCTGAAAAGAATAACCAAACATTGCTTCAGCCCATAAAGTAGCCCCTCCAAAGTGTACAGCCTGATTGGTTTGAAATGATATGGCCCAGACAGAGTTAAATGGTACAGCCAGCAGGGAGATAAGTCTCCAACTCCACACTCCTGTAATCTGAAAACGATTCACTCCCAAAAGAGATGCTAAAACACATCAAAATAGTCTATATTGAAAGAAATCAACTGCAAACTCCAAATCAGCTCCAATGGTGACTCTTGGATGGAATCACTCCACAGTCTAGCTAGGGAGTATCTTGCAATTCCAAAACTAGAAACCTTTGAGGGATTTTGTCCTCAAAGATTGAAGAGAACTGAAGCCATTCTAGCAGCATAACATTATCATTCTTCAGCATATCCAACAATGATCCCGAATGCCTCTTTTAATAGAGTTTTGAGAGGGAAAACTCTAAAAAAATTAATTAATTCACCTTTTTCAACAAATTCCCTTTTAAAATAAAATAAAACCTTTTTAATGTGCAAGACCCCCTTATTTCTCCTAGGTGTTCAATTGGGAATTCAAAATACCTTTTCAAAAAGATATTACACTTAAGTTATGAACAACAATGTTAAACATTATAACTTAAGTGAATAATTTAATTATTTGACCCCAAGTTACGGAAAATCCCAAAACACATCGAAATCCAATTTTGACCACGCCAATATGATACCGAGGCATAAGGTGAATAATAGAAACCAATTTGGTGACTTACTATAAATAGACGTGCTCTCCAAGAAGTTTGGAGAACACCCCAAAAATCCAAAAACACTTCAAAGAGTGTCATTCAAACCCGTATTGCCCATTGAGCTCATTGCCAACAAAAGAAACCTTGTAATTTCGAAAATGCGTTCTCCAAGATCTTTGGAGTCCCCTTGCCTTACCATTTAGCCCACGGGAACTCAAGAAATAGGCTAATGGTCTTTGAATTGATTAGGCCTAAGAAGGGAACATTACATGTATTTTATAGTAATAATGACATTTTGAATCTTTGATACTAATAGTATAATACTTCATCATTGATCAATGATATTATGATAGTGATAAAGATAATTGTCTAAGTTGTTGATTATGGTCTCCACTCCCAAACCCCCCCAATATAATCAAATTTCTTATATGAAAAGAGATCCCAATAGCTAGTGGGGGTTCTAGGAGTGGAGATCCCAATGGGGTTGAGGGGCAACACCCCCAGTGAGGTTGAGGGGCAGCGCCCCTTGTGGGGTTTGGGGGTAGTGTCCTTGGCGTGTTCCTTGTTGCAATATAGAGCGGGGTTGAGGGACAGAGGCCCCACCACCAAGCTTAAATTAAGGCATTGGAAACCATTTTCACAATTTTATAACAAGGGAGAAATTAGGTATTTGGCACATTCTTGTTTATAAAAATGTTTTTTAAAAAATGATTTTATTTTTTTGTTTGGGTAGGGACTCGACAAGTTTTAAAAAAAAAGGGGTAAAAACTTTATTGGAAATCAAAACATATCAGAATAGCAAAGAACAAGAGCCACAGCCCCAAAACCAACCAAAGACAACCAACCAAACACATAAATAGAAACAATCAACCAACTACAAACTCTTGTCTTCCTCAAGTAACCGATCCAAGTCCTGTCGTAACTCGGGAGAAACCTGTCTCCAATCCTCAACCTTCCAGTCGTCATCATGCTCAGAAGCCCACTTGGCCAAGCAGTCAGCAACCCGATTCCACTCCCGCGGAATATGAACAAAGGACACAACCTCCAACATATAACTAACCCGAAGAATCCGTTGAACCACCACCGCCAGCTGCCAATTAATATCAATCACCTTTCGGTCATTCACCAAATTAATTAAAATATGAGAATCCGCTTCACAAATAACCTTTCTCCATCCTAGAGATAGAGCCCTCTCAACTGCATAAAGAATTGCCAGGCCTTCCATATAATTAACTGTCTGAGCCCCTTCATGTACTGAAAAAAGAAAGATAACCGACCCCGCAAAATCTCTTCCAATTCCCCCAATCCCAGCAAGCCCAGGATTACCCCTAGAAGAGCCATCAGTATTGATCTTCAGAACTCCATTCGGAGGCGGTATCCACCTACCCACCCGCTAGACTCTCTGCTTCCCTTGCTTGCGGAGCCTGTTACCACCAGAAGAAGAGTGAATTTCTTGAAGACCCATTCTTTCCACCAACTCAGCATCGCCTTTCTTTAGAGGGAAAACCATCTCACTATTAGCTGCAACGGATTCTTGAATCATTCCTAATAGACGCCACCACACTTGTTGAATCATTAACTTCTCCCCTCAGAATATCCTACGATTCCTCTCCAGCCAAATTTGCCAAAGAAGAAAAGTAGGACCAACATACCAAACATCTTGCAAAAAAGAATCCATCGAGGGGGGCCTACCCATACTATCCCAAAACTCAATTAGAGAAGAAGCATGAACACAGGGCCACTTCCAAACTCCCCACCAAAAATGCCAAAGTTGAGAAACAAAGGGGCACCGAAAAAACAGGTGCGAAGAATCCTCCTCATTTCCACACAAAACACACATAGAAGGCCCCTGAAAACTACGCTTACAAATGTTATCCCAGGTTAAGCACCTATTCCACGCCAAGGTCCAGACAAAGCAGTTGCATTTTGGCCAGGAGAGCTTGTTCCACACCTTTTTCCACCAATGAACCTCCCCGCCATCCAACCTTTGAGCCAAAAGAACTTGATAACCAGAGGCAACAAAAAAAACCCCCTTAGGATTGTGGATCCATGCAAGGATATCCTCTCCTGGGAGAGAACAACAACGCCTTCGGCAAAGGATGTTATGAAGCTCAATGCTCCTTTCTTCCAACCCAAAATCCGGCCATTCCGAGGGAGCCTTCCAACAAGCCACCCCCAGCTGACCCCTGAAAGAGAGAGATTTAAAGTCACTCACCCTAGCCCAACCAGCCGCAAGAAATCTCTGACACAAAGGAATCAAGTTGGGGAACTGAGAGATAAGTGGAGGTTGGCCATCCCAAGAGTCTGACCAAAAAAGAGCATTAGAGCCTCCTCTGCAAATCCAAAATAAACCATCCTTGATAAGCTTGGCACCCTTCTGCAAAGTAGTCCAAATCACTGAACCCTTCCCCTCTAAAGGGTACCTAGGGAGATCCTGACGAGGGATTCCTGGGAAATACTTCTGAGATAAGATCCTGGCCCAACTTTGGTCCTGCTCCACGCACCATCTCCAGAACAACTTAGCAGCCACAACCACCCCCGTTAGAGCCGATTGCCAAAGACCAAGACCACCATACTGTTTGGGGCTGCACACAACATCCCATCTGACGAGGCTCCACTTGGAGGATGTCAAACTTCCAGCCCATAAAAATTGTCATTCAAGAGAATCCAACTTTTTAAGAAAACCAATCGGAGCCACCTTAAGCATGCTTCTGTAAGTTGGGAGAGCTTGCACCACCGACTTGAGAAGCTGAACCCTTCCAGCAAAAGATAACCATCTATGGGTCCAATGATTAACTTTCACCCGAAATTTATCAATAATACCTTGCCAAGAGCCTTTGGGAAGTCTGCCAACAGATATAGGAATACCCAGATAAGTCAAAGGGAGAGCCCCTATCTGAAACCTCAAGATGTTCGCAATCCTTCTTTGAATAGGAACTGGGGTATTGAAAAAGAAGATGGAGGATTTATCTTCGTTAATCAACTGCCCCGAAGCTTTAAGATAAACATCCAATACCTGCCGCAAATTAGTAGCTTCCCTGATAAAAGCCATCCCCATCAAAGCAGTATCATCAACAAACTGCAGGTAAGACCGCGGGGGAAAACCTCCCCCCCACTACCAACCCTGAATGATGCCCAACTCCACCCTTCTTCTCATCAAGCGGCCAAGACCTTAAGCAAGAAGTAGAAATAAGTATGGGGAAAGAGGATCCCCTTGACGCAAACCCCTAGAAGCATCAAAGAGCTCATAGTGGCTACCATTTATCAGCATTGAAAAAGAGACAGAAGTGACACAGCTCATGACCCATTGAATCCACTCTTCGCAAAATCCAAAAGCCACCAGAACCTTCCTCAGGAAAGACCATCTAACCTGTCACAAGCCTTAGCCATATCCAACTTAATGAACATAGCCTTCTCATGGGATTTAGCCATCGAATGGATGGTCTCAGTAGCTATAACAACCCCATCGAGAATTTGGTGCCCCTCCACAAAACCACTCTGCTCCTCAGAAATCAGCACTTTAAGCCACTTCTTCAGCCTTTCAGCCATCAATTTCGGGATAATTTTATAAACCACATTGCAGAGAGAAATAGGCCGAAACTGAGTTAACCTATCCGCCCCCTCACATTTGGGGATAAGGGCGAGGAAGGTGGAATTCATAGCGCGCAACATTTGTTTATTCCTCTGGGATTTCTGTACAATAGCAAGAAGGTCCACCTTTATGATATCCCAGAATTCTTGAAAAAATTCAACCGGAAAACCATCGGGTCCAGGAGCTTTTCCTTTCTTCATCTAGAACACAATCCCTTCCAACTCCTCCAAAGAGATCTCTCCCATCAACTGCTCATTCATCTCCCAGGAAACTAACTTGGGAATGCACGAGAGAACCTGAGCTTCCTCAACAGAGCCACCAGGCAGCTCCTCCCTGAATAAAGAAGCAAAATACTGAGACGCCTCAACTAAGATTTCCCGAAAAGAAGCAAGGCGATCCCCCCTATCATTCACAATAATAGAAATGGAATTACCATGCCTCCTGCCCTTCACCGAATTAAAGAAAAAGGCAGTGTTTTTATCTCTAGCTTGCAGCCATTCAACTCTGGCCTTTTGCTTCCAATAGATCTCTTCCCGCAATTCGCATTCCTCAACTACTTTTAAAGTCCTAGCCTCCTCTCTCAAAAGCTTCTCTGTAACCCCATTCTCCCGAATCAACATCGTAATTTTATTCAGCTCAACTTGAGCCACATCCTTATTTTGAAAGATGTTACCAAAACTTTGGCGGTTCCACCTCTTAAGCTGATACTTAACAAACTGAAGAAGCTTAGCAAAAGTATACATAGCCGTACCAAAAGCAGGTCGGCCGGTCCTCCACCAATCAGTAACATGGTCCAAAAGAGTAACATCCCTTAACCACATCAGTTGGAATTTAAATGAAGGAGTCCTAGGCATACCAGCCGGAACAATACTAAGCATAATAGGCCAATGGTCAGAACCCCTCCAGTCCAAAATCTCAGAACAAGAAGACCACACACCACCAACCCAGAAAGAAGAGACTAAGAATCGGTCCAGCCTCTCAGCAATATAGTTCTCTCCAATCCTTCTGTTGTTCCATGTGAAACACCCATTACTAGGTTTCACATCGAAAAGATTTAAGGATGAGATGCTATCCCGAAGTAACAGAGCAGATGGCTCTAGCCTTGCTGTTCCACCCCATTTTTCCGACAACTCAACAATGGCATTGAAATCTCTAGCCATAATCCATGGGTGATAAGGAACCAAGCTGCGAACAAATCGAAGATGGGTCGAAAGAAGTTGCTTACCCTGAAGCTCAATAGGAGCATAAACATTCGAGAAGGAGACCTTTTCCCCCGTCTCAAAGCTAGAGGCCACAAAGGAAATAGAAGATTTAGAGGACATCCACCAGATAGGGCTAATCTTCTGAGGGTTCCATAAACAAGCCACCCCCCAGAAGAGCCAAAAGCCCCGATACACTGACACTCACCATTTCTCCACAACTTAGGTAATATACCCAACATACTCTCAATTGATAATTTAGTCTCCTGCAAAAAGAGAATATCAGGAGATTTACTTTTAATCAAATCTCGAACAGCTTTTTGTCGAGGGCCACTGTTCAAGCCCCTAACATTCCATGAGAGAACAATCATTTCAAAGGGTAGGAGAAATGAGAATCGAGGGTCTTGACTGCCCCTGATTCGACCAAAGTCTCATCAACAATCTTTATCTTTTCCAAGTCCTTCTTCCAACCCAACTTTGAGGACTTCTCACTTGCACCTTTCTTTGGATCCTTTTGCTGAATACCCAAACGAGGAGAAGATAGAGAGCTCTTCCCCGCACCCATACCTTCCTTCAGGGACCTAGGAGACCCCTTGCTTCCAGACTTCGTTACCCTAACAATATCATCTGATCCTGTCTGAGCAAGCGAAGGTTGATCAGTATCCATCTGCCCAACCCCCACATCCTGCAAAACCTGCATAGCCTCTAGAGGAGGTTTTTCCTGTCCAGCATCCAAAGGCCCCTGATCCAAATTAATCAAACCCGAGTTCACTTCCTGCTGACTGAGATCATTCAACACCTCAAACCTGTTAAAAGTATCATCATCCTGCTTTTCCTTGAAAGTCCTTTTTTGCCCCCTGTTCCTATTACGAGCCTTGATAGGGGCAAATCCATCCTCACCATCTCCATCACTTGGAATAGTCTCCTTCCCCTTATCAACCCTAGGTGGGTTGCGGTGAGGCATAGAGGTTTGCTGCTCCACAGGCTTAGCCCTAGGGCACCTGCGCTGCAAGTGTCCATACTCATGACAAAATTGGCACCGAAAGGGAAGGCTCTCATAGTCTAGTTGCTGGATCCAAGTATAAGAACCTGCACTCACTTCTACAGAATCTGGCAATGGCTTGCTTAAATCAATTTCCACACAGATACGGGCAAATGTCATTACCTTTTTGAATTGTGTTTGCTGCGATGAACCAATAGGCTTACCGAGCATTGAAGCCACCAACTGTAGTACATCCTCTAGCCAACATTCGATCGAAAACCATGGTAGCCGAACCCACACCGGAACCCGATTTGGGAGTTCCTCAGTCGGGTTGAAACCCGCATGCCACGGCTTTATAAACAAACCCACTTGGTTATAAAAATAGGGACCTCCTTCAAAAATCCTGTTCCGATCAGCCATGCAATCAAAGGACACCATAAAGTAGTTGTTCACCAGAGTCTAATCTCCATCTCTCCTTCCGGCAACCAAGTCCTTTGAGCCCAGGATTCTAGAAATTGCAGCGAGACTCTCAAACCCATAAACTTGCAATAAAATGAGTGCTTCGAATAGTATTCGATATCATCAACAAGCATCTCCATCGGAATAACCAACTTCGGCCTCTCCTTGCACCTCTCTAGACACCCATTAATCTTCGTAATCCGAGATCCCCCAGATGAACCCGAACCATACATATCTGGCTCCGAAGAAAATAAATTATTATCAATTATCTTTACATTATGTGCCAGAGGCTTCGAACCAAACGCAGAGTGGAAGTCCATCTTGGGACTAGCCCTGGATGATTCCCCACGAGACATTGAGGCAAATACTAATCCCGGGCGGGCATGCAAGCCCCGAGACGTAAAGAATAAAAGAAGACTTCAGCACAAGGGCAACCAAGCACCCACGCACACCCCACACCGACTCCCAAACGCCAAAAGCACAGCCTTACAAGGCCGTGACACCCCAAGGCACGATACCTCTACACACTGCCCCAAACAAAAGAGCTTCTCCCAGCCAACCCCACACGTTCCAAAAGACCCCACGCTGCCCACATAGCAGCCAATGCCCGCAACCCTCACAGCCTACACGACACGTAGCCACACCCCACACTCACCACGCAGCAACCAACGGAGGTAAACAGCACGCAGGAAACCAGAAAATAAACAAACCCCCCTCTAAAACCAGCAACGCCCCCCACAACGCAAGCACAGGGAAGATCAAAGCAAAGCTAGGGCACAGACGCCCTAGCTCGGGTTGCAGAGCGCGCAAGCCATCGCCGATAGGGACTCGACAAGTTAATGGTGCAAACTTGCCAAGTTTTTTGAAAAAACTCACCAAAAACTCTGCAGACGAGTTACTCAGCATAGAAAAAATCTAGCGAGTACTTGCTGAGTCTGCCAACTATGTCTGCTTTTAGTAGGCATTTGTTTGCAATCATCAATGCTTTTAGGATGTTGTATGTCTGTAGGAAATCTTGAGCACTCTTTGAAATCCAATGAGCACACATCTGCATTTAAGATGCATTCAAGTGTGTGGTTTCCTCTTCCACTACTATCTTCAACGACAATATTCAAGAGTTGATTGAAAGAGATTTTTAAGTTGTAGTTTGTTGCAGCAAGTAGTTCCTCTCATGGAGTGGTTCTTACATAATCCAAGGCATTTAATGTTGGTTATTTTTAGTGTGCTTTCTATTTCTTTATTTTGTATAAATATAAGGGCAATGAGCTCATTGTTTGGTTAGCTACTAGGCTGTCCATCCTCATTTGAGCTCTGCAACTTTTTTTATTCTCAAGTTATTTATATTTTAACTAGCCTTTGTTTCATGTCCAAAGATATCCCAATATTCATATATGCAAACTGTATTGAATTATTACAAATACAATGGAATTGTGACAATTTGGTTATGGTCCTTGTGTTTTATGTGATTGATCTTTTGTGCATATGGATTATCTAAGTTATAAACCTGTTTTGATTGTGAAGCACCGTGCAAATTTCTAAGATAGGAAATAACATATGATCATCATGTAGATGGCTATCTAAGTTATCAACTTAATTTAGCGTTAATTCAAAGTATTTTCTTTTGGTACCTTTCTTCCCTTTCCCTCAAACCAATTAATTTGATGAAAGGAGGTCATTGAAGATCACAAACTTCCCATGCTTGATATCCACATGAGTGCAAGATTAAATGAAAGTATAATATTGGATATCAACACGTCCTTCACAAAATATGATTTTTGTGTTTTGAGAGTTGGTGAAACTCAAGGTTCAAATACTATCCCATATGCTTACAAATGCCTGAGTTTAGAGTTTGGCTTTGAAGAAATTCTATAGAGGGATGTATGCGTTATCTTCGAAGGAGTCATGATGATTTCAAGTACTCCTAATTGTAGGAAGATTTACTTGAGCTTTTCAAATGGTAAAAGCCAAAACAAGGTTTGTGTTTGACGAAGATAAAAATTCAGATTGAGTTCAACAACTCATAAAATTTGAAAAATAATCATAATTAAATTCGAAGAATATAAATATATTGATATATTACTTTAATTTTAAAATTCTAACTTTTAATATATTATATTATATTTTAATTATTAAAATTCAAATAAATATAGAAATATTAAAAATAATTTAAAAATCTAAAATTAATATAATCTAATCTTAAAATAAACATAATTAATATTAATAATTTGATTTGGTTGTCGACTCTAAGAATAAGGTGTGCCAGGAGACTCGAGTTCAAATCTTGATTTAAATACAACACTGAAGTGGGGCATCTATTTCTAACCTAGGGATTATATGAGGTTTGTCTTACCTTATAGTATTTTTTGAATGTGTGCCAAGTTGTTGCACTCAACCCCCTCAGATTCCAAAAACAAAATTAACTTTAAACTGACTAAAATTATAAGTATTAATATATATTTTAATTCAAAACTAATTAAAATTAAATTGTAAAAATTAAACTTAAAAAAGTTGAAAAAATTCAAAAGATAAGAAGGTGCGAGGTAACGTAAGAAATAAAAAAGTGAAGGAAATAGCATTATTAGGGGCATTACATTGTTGTTATTGTAGTCCCTCTATATACCTTTGCAAATCTCCTATGTTGCTGGGATGAAGTTGATCACCTTCAATGAATGCATAGGTGAATATAAAACCATATTTGAAAAAGGAGCAAAGCAATTGTATAGAAGGGAAAAAAACAATAAATGGAAAAAATCAGATGACTAGGGCATAAACCATGATAAAATTGTGAGTTACAATTTTCAGGCATTTTTATCACAACATAATCACATTTTTTGAAGATAAATTGCTAATAAATCTTCCAGGTCAATTTCATGTATAAATTGGAAATTTTGGCTCCAAAAAATTGTTTTGCAAGACAATTTGTGATTTCTCATGATAAATTGTGAATTTTAGTGATTATTGCTAGCATGCTTGAAAGTTGAAACCATAGCAGCAAAAATCGTATGGAGAAAAAATCGGCAAACCAAAAGTATAAGATTTTTTGAAAAAATCAGGGAAAAATTGAGAAAAAATAAAGAAAAAATCGGATTTAAAAAAAAATGTAAAAAAGTGTAGAAAAAGAGTAAACTACCTTTTTTTGAAATTTAAGGGCATTTCCATAGCATAGAGATATAGAAAGCAAATAAAATAGAGAGTTTAACCCATGAATTGTAGTTACATTGCATTGCACAAAGCATACTTCATAGAGCATAAATAATAACTAATGGTTATAGTTGACAAAATTTCAATTACAATATAGTTTGTACAAAGTCAGCCTATAGACTAAGTACAAAGTTCCAAAAAATCAAATGTAGCCAATGACTCTTGCTACTACAAATAGAGCTATGCTAGAGGGTTGTAGGTCTTGATGATGAAGCTCCTGGTTCGAAGCCTCTCCTAAGTTGTTCAACCTCATGACTATCCAAGTTGACCTCTAAGATCTCAAAATCCTCAAGCTCAAGAAAGTCATTAAAAAGACAATTTTCCTTTGCTAAGCAGACATCATAAATTATAAAACGAGAATCAATTGGTTCATATTTGTGATTTAACAATACTTGCAATTTCTAGAACAGTGTCAAAGAGAAATATATGAAGAGCGTGAAAGGGAAATTAAATGACAAAGGAAGCAATTGTAAAGCTCAACTTAATACATTTTGAATCAAATAGCTCAAAATAGAGTAATAGAAAATGCTTTTGAAACAAAATTTTAAATCTCAAAAGACCATAAATGATATTGAAATGTTCTCATTGATAACTCTTTTAGCAGATCTGTAAAAGAGTAAAGGGAGTGTTAAATATTTTTCCATTCGATAATAAAGACTTGCTAGTACAAAAGAAGAGAGTAACTATTTGAGGCACAATTTTAGCTATTATTATTCAAATAAATTTTCCTTGATTTTGCATATAAATGGATGAGGGAGTTAAAAACATTGATGGACATTGAGTTGAGAATTTGAGAGATTATAGGTACAAGTTTCAATGGAAAATCAAAGCACGAGGAACATTCCCTTTCAATGGGACAATTGCTATTGAAGTCTATCTAGACCATTAAAGAGAAAATATATGAGGCCTGCTTCGAGAGGGATTAAGATAAGCCCACAAGACTAGGGCATGACTTCTCTCAAGGCATGTATTAGTTTGCATGATACCTATTTAACATGCATGGAATGCTTCACTATATATGTCTAAAGCATTCATGTACTACTATTGTACTCCTTGTAGGCCTTCTGAACCTCCATGTATATGACGATCCTAAATGGAATGTAGTTCCCTAACAAGTGCAAGGCATGCGTTTAAGCAATGAGTTTCACCAATTAACAAAGCATTAAGCCTGCAAAGTATTTAGGAAATTTAAATATAACCAAAACAATCCTTCATTTTGATATAAAATATTGCTATTGTTCATTTTTTTCAACACTACAAGCTGATTTTTATCTTTCTGATATGAACCGTTTTGCTTCCAATTCCACAATGTCTATATACGATTATGTATATACTTATGCATCCCACTTGATTATAGAATTGCCACTAACCTACCCGCTTGTCATTAAAAATTGATGGCCAATGTCAAATTGAAGCTCTAAATTATCACACTTTGTTAGCATCTGAAAAGGAAATTTGTCCCAACCTAACCTTGATAATCTAAACAACCACCTTGGTATTATTGTTGACAATTGAAATGTTAAATTCTTTTGAATAGTCAAGATCACAAGAATTCCAAGAAAAAGAACTTCTTTAGGTTGATATCAAACCAATAGAGTTTCGTTTCAGTTTAGTCTGGCTTTCTATATTTACTTTTGGCAAGTACTCTTATAAGGTTTAGATATGTTAAAAAAATAAGATAGAAGCCTTACTTAGTGTTTATGATATTGTTTACTATTTCCCACTAAATTATGTCTTTGGATTTATGTACATGGAAATCATTACTATGAGCCTAAGGCAAATGACAATAGTGTGGAATATAGATAAAAATGTAGCACATCTCTTAGAAGCATACCATAGAACGTGTCTCTATTTTAATGTCCTTATCATCGTTTAGAAATATACGTCAATTCAAGGTTGCCTACTTGTGATTTTTTGCCTCATAACTCGATGAAATCTTGCGAATCTTTGATGGTGAACCACATCTTGATGGCCAACGCTTAGTTTTGCACTAAAAAACAATAAAAAAACCTGATTAAATAGTGATTTCGCACGATTATGATTTTGCAACAGGTTGGTTGGGTGATTTTTTTGCAATTTAAAACCTTAAAAATGTTGAACATTGTTGAAAATCATGGCTGATTAAATCGTGATTTTTTGGGGAAAAAAATCGTTTCAACTGGAGATTTTTAAAAATCGGGATTTTTGGGATTTTTTGAGGATTTATGCTTCTATGCTTGAAACCATTCGTCATTGAAAGTAATACGTTAGGAAATGGGATTGGAGCAATCCTAATGCAAGAAGGAAGACCCTTTGCATTCGCCAACAAGGCACTTACAAGTGGAAACCTTGCTTGCTTAACATATGAGAAAGAAATGCTATAGAGAAAGAGATGCTACACATAGTACTTATTCCCATTGGCATATGGATTGTCATTTCCATGGACTTAATTGAAGGGCTACCCAAGTTGGGCAAGAAATAAATCATTCTGGTGGTGGTAGATTGTCTCTCCAAATATGCCCATTTCTATGCCCTAACTCATCCTTATACTTCCTCGACTATCGCACAAACCTTTATTGACTAAATCTTCCACCTCATGGCATACCTACTTCCATTGTAAGTGACCATGATCTCATTTGTACTAGTCACCTAAAAGCTTTTCCATCAACATAATATCCAACTCAAGATGAGCTCAACATATCATTTGCAAATAGATGGCCAAATAATAATTGTCAATGGTGCACAAAGACCTATTTGCACTACTTCACTTTTGAATAACAAAATCATTGGATCAATGTTTACCTTTTGTATAATGGTGGTATAATATCACTTATCACATTGCTACTAAGATGACTCCATATGAAGTTGCTTATTGTCAGCCATCATCATCACTTTAGACATACATCTACAATTGATTCTACACTTAGCATGCGTGATGATGGGACTATTGAATTTTTTTTGTGGTTCCTCGCATTACATTTCAAAATTTTTGAGTTTCGCTAGTTATCTGTAGGCTAGGGTTTCATGTTTCATGCATTAGGGTTCACCCTAGGGCTAAAAACCCTCTTTAAACCCTAACAGTGTTAAACTTGTAGCCTTTTCTTATAATCAATCGTTGACTTGCTGTTACCAATTCCCGGCTCCTCAAGTCACGACTTAAGTCATTTGCATCACATGTTAATCGACCCCTTGATCCTAGTCTTACCAGTCGTGTCTCGTTGAAATATTTGATTAAGTCTTAAGTTATGCAGGTCATGAAATATTAATACATTATGTTCAATACTTTAAGCCTTAGGTCTAAAATAAATTGAGTCTAAGTCTTATGATAACCTAGTGAATGGCCCCATCTTAAGTCACAACTTGGAGCACGTGCATGAAAAAGGTTTTTAAGAAGGCTCGACCTAGTCCCACTTTATGGGTGTTCATTGCTCATTGGTCCCTGCCATATTGCATGAATAAAATATTCACAGAAATTTGAGTGCGGGATAGCAGGAGGATGCCATGTGTCCAACTTTCAAAGTGGACCCTACAGGATTTCAAACAGCTTTGGCGGCGGGCCTGTAATCTAAGGGTTCATATTGTGCCACGTAGAACAATCATGACCATTCCCTGCCATCCCGCGGGGGCTGTTTTAAAGGATCTTGGTTGACTGTGGGATTGCAGGAAGTTGACAAGTGGCAAAATCATGATCGTTCAAAGGACCATTGAAGCAAATTTCATTGAATATTAAGGTGACATAAGGAGGATTAAAAGGTGTGTATTTGAGCACATGTGGCCATTTTTTGGCAAGGCAATGCTGAAGATGATATGATTTCGGCCATTCAAAGTTGCAGAGGATTAAATATGTGCTAAAATTTGCCTATGTGTAGGCGAATTCATGGGAACTTAACCAACGTGCACATTGGACACGTGGCGGCATTTGGTGGCTCTCTCCACAATCCCGCAACCTTTGATTTATTTCTTAATGCATGAATGCAGGGATGTGAGGGATTGACACGTCATCCCTTTCAACGCTTCCCAAAGGTAGTAGGGCCCATGGTGACATCGAAGGAGCTTTTCCACATGGCATAATTTTATTGGCTTGGTGTTGTAATCAAAGTAAGTCAAGTTTTTCAAACTTGATTGACTCCATTTGAGCCATCCAAAGATTCAGATCACCACAAGATCGACAACTCATGTTCAAAGTTGAGTTAACGGGTAGCTAAAACTTTTCTACTTTGCGTGAGTGAGTAGTAATGGTGGACATGACACTGTTCAATCAAATTGAAGAGCTTTTTCGCCATAAAAGCAAAGATTAAAGCACAATTCAAAATTACCAAAGCATTTTAAAGTATTCGAAGATCAATTGCGGCAATTCTTCAAGCCTCTTGCGCTCAAAACTAGGGTTTCCAACGTTTGAACACTACTAAGTAAAAAATTGCCTTCTCTGTATTCAATTTCTAGTAAATTTGTGTGCATTTGCCAGCTCGGTATTCTGAATTGCTTGCTAGATTTCTTTTAGGGTTTGAAGTTCATAAATTACTGCTAAATTGCTTTGAATTTGCCCTAGTTTTTGTGCATTTGTGAAAAACCCTAGTCACACCATAGAAAGCCCTAGTTTCCTCTACTGTTGTTAAAAATGTCGCCCCCAAAGGCTCAAGCTCTTGGTTCTACCCCTAAAAGAGCCCTACATGATGACCTATTGGCCCAATTACCTGGCTCAACCAGTGACAAAAATGTGGGTAAACTAATGTTCATGGCCCATGGACAGATAAGGGTACTATTGAAAAGTACTATGGTATTAGGGATGCAGAAATGAAGGTTTCCAGATGGGAACTTTTCAAGTGCTGGTTTGGAAAATGGAATGCGAATGTGCCAAGTTGCAATGGCTGGAATTTAGATGTGGGAAAGTTGGCAGTTCCAAATGTATACTTGGATGTCGACTTGGTTAAAGCCATAGCTGCCAATTATGACCCAAACATTCGGGTTGTGAGATCACATGCTGGAGTTGAAATGGTAAAATTGACCAGGGAAGGGATTATTGGTGTTTTCAGACTCAACCCCAATGCCACTAAAGCAGATTGATTTGGAAGCACTGAAAAAGGAGTATGAACAGAAAAGGGGCACATACAGAGTGACAATTTTGCTAAGATTCATGTGAAAGGGAGGGGCAGAAGTACAATGAAGCTCACATCTCTGCAGATAAGGAGCCTTTGGCAATGTGATCGATTTCAGAAGTTTATTCCCTTGATTTAGGTCATGCTGTTTTAATATGCTCATACTGACCAGTCACAACCTTTCATATTTCTTTGAGTTCGTGATGTTTAGTTTCTATTTCTGTTGATCTTTTAACTCTGTCCAAGTGTCTTGCTTATCATCTTCCTAGGTGACATGGGTTTGAACACCACTTCTTGGCAGTTTCATGGCCACTTCACTTATGCTAAGGACACATGTAGAAGCCCTAAGGGCTGGCGATAGAACTTATGTAGGGAAGGTGAAGGGTTTCAAGGCAGAGTTAGCTCTTGAAAGAAAAGAGAGAAAGATGATGCAAGCTTGACAGGAGGAAAGATAAGTGGTTTTGAACAGAAAATGCTGGAAAAGGATAGAAAATATAGAGAAGAACACAGAAGAAGTCATAAAATAGGAGATGCAGAAAATTGGGTATGTGCAGTAACCGTGGTAGCCAGTCAAAGATACAGAAAGATCAGACTAGGAAAAGACAATTGATTTGTGCCAAAACTAGGTTGTATATGAGAGATGCAAGCTACAAAAAATATCCTTTAGCCACTGAAGCACTTTGTTTTTCTAATGCATGTTGTAATGAGCTACAGAGAGGGAAAATAAATATTGTTAATCACTGGTTGCTTGCATTTTGCTATTATTTGCATTAATGAGTGTTTGGCTGCTAGTTTAGGCAGTTTTTAACTGAACCTCCTAAACTAGACTGTGTCACATCTCAATATTATTAGATCTATGAATTTCACAGTTAAAGATTGTAAATACAGCTTGAAATTCTAGTTTATATTTAAGCTTCAAGGTCAGACGGATTTTGTCAGACAGGGTAGAAAGTGACTCTTAACAGCACAGCCCTTGCGTAAGAAAATTAATGTTCATCATCGGATCCATGGAAGTTGGAAATTTATTTGTATATTACTCTTTTTGCCCAAAACTTCACAATAGGAGTTTGAAATGCTTGCTTGTGCTAGTCCTTCATTGGTGTGCATATTACTTTCTTTTTACTTTTACCCATGGCAGCTTTACTGTTGGATTCCTCTACTCAGTTTGGTTGAAAACATATTTAGTTAAGGGTTTGGATCCACAAATACAAAACTATGAGATCCAATAATTACAAATTGTTGCATTTATTTCACCATCTTGGCTCTATCAAAAGTTCATGTCTACACTTATTTACCAATTTTCCTTGAAGGACTTGTTTGTTATTGTACCATGCTTCTTGAAATTTAGTTATTCATATCTTCTGAAATACTGCTTTATGGTATTGTTGATTATTAGCATTTCTCATTGCATGATAGGAAAATTGTTAATTTTCTGAAATATCTTTGAGTATCAAAGCATGATGTGATCCATTGAGTGTGTGTAGGACTCAAATGGAAACAAAATGATCAATGAATATGGTCGAGAGTGCAGGATTGGAACGGGTAGCTATGGCAAAGTGGTTGGTGCAGAGTTCTTTCTTTTTATGATAAGCCTTTTTTCTGCTTTTTGAGCAAGAGTATGATATTGACAATACCTATCGGTTTTGCATGTGATAAGGTACTTCATCGAAACACAAAAGATGGAAAGCTGTATGCTCTCAAGGTACTAAGTTGGGACCATATTTTGTACTTCTTCCCTTGAGGTTTATTATGATTCTGCAGCTGATGACTACACTTGGGATATGCCGTTTTTAGTTTTATATTTTCATGGCATGGAAATTTAAATTGTTGTCCTTCAATGAAATCAGTAGAAACAAAATGCTGGCAATAATATTTACATACGTGTTTGATAAGTAGACAACATAAGATTTGTCATGTGGTCTTAATTTGTGTAGAGGTTCTTGTTTATCCCTTTCCTCATATGAGGAGTCTTCCACATGTTTTCATATGTTTGCACTTGTGCTTTGCATGCTTTGTGGAACCATCTACTTGTAACTTGTATGCTTTGTGTTTGCTTCCACTTTTGCTTTACATGCTTTTTTGGAATCTTCACTTTTAACTTTGATGAATATTAAATCATCCACCTATACTTATGCATGTCTCATGCACAGCATATGATGAGAACTCTTGCTCCAATTGTGGTCATCTTGGATTCGTGTGTTAGCATATACTTTTGATAATTGTTTGAGTATTTGGATACTACAGGTATCCACCTTATTTCCTGTGTCCTGCTTGTTTATGCTGTTTTAGTAAAGCCTTTTTTCCAATTTATAATAATGTAATTAACTTTACTGTAATATCCCTACCAAATTTTTTCAACAACTTGCCACTTTTTCAACTTCAGCTCTCAGGCATTTCATCAAACAGTTGGTGGATCATTGAAAACCATTCAATATTTCTGAGCTTTAAGATTAAGAACAGCTACAACTCTTCTTTAAAACATGGAAATATTCACAAATAGTTGTCATGCAAACTAAGACACATGAGCATTTGAACAAACAGTTGGTAAAAAACTCAACAATTGGTTTCAAATTCAGAAATTATAACTTCATTTGTAAATCAGCCGTACGTGTACATTTTGTCAAACACTTATCATGCAAACTGAAAGTACAATGGAGCGAATAATGATTGCTGATACCAACAAATGGACTGGTGTCTCCTTTCAAAACCAATATATTTCCATTGTTGCTGTTATATTCACACCCCAACTGAATTACAATAACAGCAGACTGGAGTTGTCTTTGACAAGTAATGGCACCCAGTATACCACTGTAATTTTTATTAACAGGGACTGTATTAGCTATGTAAGATTTGAGAACACCTTTATAAACAGCTGTGACTATTTTTAAGACTTCTTTTTATTCCCACATCCCTATTTATGTGCAGGGACAGCAAATGCAATGCTACAACCAATAATTTCTAGTGAATAATGCCAAAAGGAAGGGAGGTGGTAGTTGGTAAATAGTTCCCACAGCCCTAATCATGTTCCATGGCAGTCTCCAAGTTTCATGCCTTGTACAAAATGCAACAAACTTGCTTAAACTGAATCGCTGGCCCTTTTCTTATTGCCTGACCTCCCTGTTGTGCGATCTCTCTTGAGAATAAATGAAATCCAAAAAATGAAGCGATTGGATTTATATTTGCTGTTTGCACTCATTCCAACATCCATCCCAAATTCTCTTCATAATGATAAAATGAATCAAAATTTGCTTGCAAATAATAATTGAATAATTTTCAAATTCTCTCCAGGCATGGCAACAATTGAAGAAAATATTAATTCAATACCTGGGCACAAATCTCCACAATCTTCATGTTTTGCGCACTTGTGAATCATGTATGAATCCACTTGTAGATTGGTTAGGAGGGTTTTTGTCCTCGAAACCAATTTTGTTGCGGGGTTTCCATCTTAGGCTGAAGATGAACAGTTGCTCACCTCTCCAAACTGGGATTTGTAAAATGAAAATGCCATGAATGCCTTTTCCATTTCTAAAGTGCTTTTTTCTTTTTTTCCCCTAGTGACTTTATTAATTTAACTTTATATTTTAAACCTAAAAATTTGCTTTATGAAATAATTAATTAAATAAAGTCACTTGAGTTTAGACGACTTAATTTAATTATTTTTTGTACAACCATCAAAGTTACGGAAAATAATAAAATAGCTCAAAATATAAATTTTGACCCATCATCAATACTTTGAGTACAAAGGGGATTGATCTATGTGCAAGTTGGCATTCTCTCAAGACAATGGACTTCTTCAAGAAGTGTGGAGTGTTTCCAGAATGTCAGATCTGCTCATGGACGGTACCATTATATTCATCTTGGCTCTAGGAACACTCTACCATTGTCAGAACTCAGAATACCTTCCCAATAATGCTGGCACTCTCCAAGAAAGTTGGGGGTTTCTGAGAATGTTGGAATGGACCATAAAAGGGAGATTACATTTACATAGAATTTCACTTTAGTAATTAACATTAAGCAACATCTTTTGTTTTGCATGCAAAAGGAATTGATATAGATCCACATCAAGTTTCCAAATTTGTAGGGTTTTTTGGGTCAATTTAAGTTAAATAGACTACAAGGGTTTTTGCATTAAAAAGGTTGGTTGGTATGGTAGGTAGCAACACAGGCAAAAATCAGAGCTCCAAAGCCTGCTTCCAAAAGCTGGCAACCTAAAATAATGTTAAAGCTAGAATGTGCAGTGCAATCACATCAAATACTAGATCACACAACAGAATGAAGGGAACAAAATGAGAAAAACATCTATTTTTAGCTTCATGTTAATTAATGAATTACTGCTAGAGTTAGCTGGTGCTTGGCTGTGCTACTTTAGAGAAATCAATTATAATTTGCTTTCTTTACATTGAGTTCCTCCCTGCTTGTATTGAAACCTCAATTTCGTAGCCTTGTATTACTTATTTATCCCCTGCTTTTAAGGATGCCACTTCACAATGCTATTAAAATTTAGCTTATCGTAGGGTATTGCCCATTATAGGAATTTCAACATGGTCAACAATCCTCCTAAACCTTGAAAATATTACTATTGCATTACAAAATTTTTGTCAAATGGTTTGAAAAACACAATTTTTGCATACATTCAGAATAAAGATAACTGATTGACAACAAGATAATCGAGGCTGGACAGCTATTTATGCTATTTCATTTTCATGAGTAGACCACAAATAAAAGAATTTCCATTTCTTTTGAAGATATTAAATCCTCATAGGAAAGATATTGGTTGCAACATAAATGGAGATTAATGTTATAATCTATAAACAAAAGACCTTACTATTAGTCTTAATTGGAATGTTGACTTCTGCAAACCAATCATCCATTTCCTCAAACAGAAGTTTCACAAGACAGAGGTTGTTTCATTCTGGATTTATATTGCAGGTTCTCCACAAGCATCGACTTTCCAAAGTGCGTGTGGCACCTACAGAAACTGCCTTGACAGATGTCCTAAGGGAGGTCAGAATTATAACCCTTTTTCATTATAAGATATTATCCCTGAGTAGGGTATGGAGTAGGTTTATTTTTCTTCTAACATTTCTTTTTATTATCTTTAGGTTGAAATCATGAAAACAGTGGAGCACCCCAATATTGTGAATCTGGTTGAGGTGATTGATGATCCAAATACTGATCAACTTTGCATGGGTATGTGGCTTATCCATTTCTCATGCTTTTTTTTGGTTGCACATAAGGATGCATTTACCAGTGTTTGAGGTGTATGTCTCATCGGTAAACTTATTACTGCCGGTTCTAAACACTTACTACAACAGAGTTGCATGCCTTAATATCCAATAGAAAAGATAGAGAACCTGTACTTTCATAGAATTAGTGTATTTAATCTAATTTTAAAAAACTGTGTATAGAAGAAATTAAACTGTGCTGTGCCTATTTTGAATGCAAAAGTAACCTGTCCATATAGCTGTATTGTACAAATTCAAAATTTTAAATAACATATTACAAGTCAATTTTGAATTCGTTTGATTACTTTGTGGTTGAACTGTGCCATATGACTGGAACTTATCCACCACATGATGTACTTACCTACTACTAACTTTTGTTAGGTGCGGTGCATGCAGTGTGTGCAAAGTCTATAATCAGAGTGGCTTTTGTCTTTCAATGTACAATTATGATTAGAAAGTTTCTCTCATGTGAATGAATTTTTTCCCTTAAAAAGATTAAGGGCTTTATATTTAAAGAAACAATTTCTACATATAACCAGTCAGCTCGGAAAAATTTAGAGCAACAAAATAATGAGCAGCCAATTCTACTACAGCTCTAGAGTTTTAACCATATGATGTCTAGTACAAATGCACTGAGGATTGGTGAAATAGACATAGGATTCCTTTGTGTTATGTCCAAAAGCTGGTTCTTCCCTAGCTAGCTTATCAAACAACAGTATTCTCTAGTGATTAATTTGGTATTGGGTAATACAATCCTCTTTCTCCTTTATATGATACCACAAGACAAAGTTATGACTTTAAGTTTGGTTAAAAAAAAAGGGTATAATTTTTCGATTGAACTTGTTGAAAATACAATCTGAGGAGTTGCACTGAGAATGCAGTATATTCCTATGGGTTAGAGGATAGGTCACTGGAATATATATTCCATCAATTCAATTGAGCTAGTGTCAAGGAGAGCACAGAGTTCCCAGATTTAGAATTGAGGCTTCTCATGGTAAGCATTTCATACCATCCACTATAGTCTAATAGACAAAATTGCTATATTTGTCAAACATAGTTGCTTCCTTTGTCAACAGTTCGTCCTGTTTGTATTACTGGAAAATTGTTTTGATAGCTTTCAAAACAGATGATATACTGTGGTGGACAGTACAAGCAATTCTTTAGAGAGTTAATAAGAGTTTTGATATGCAGAATAATGATATTTGCAAACTTAAGCTACAATAAATCAGAATATTGGATTGATACAGCACATAAAGTTTGTCAAAAATAATCTTCGTGACATTCCACATGGTTGATTGGATTTAAGATTACAAACATTAATCTGGTCCTTCATGTTTCTCTTACATCTATATTGACTGCTGTGTATAAGCTATAGGAATATTGTGCAGTTGTATTAAGGGCAGTAGGTAGTCTATTAATATTATAATAGATATCTAGAATATATCAGAAACTTGTAGAACAAGCTCTGTGTGTGTGTGATGTATCATTAGTGGAAGAAGTAGAAGAAGGTTGATGAAGAAAAGAAACTGAGCAGCAGCTTTTGCCACAGCAATTTTATATCAAAAATCATTTCTTGTATGTTGAACAACAATCTATTTATGAGTGAATCCAATGGGGTCTAATAGTTAAAATCAAAGTATTAAAATAAAAGAGGGTACACGCCATAGTTACAGGACTTGCCCGGAAGCGCCCGGACGCGGCGAGTCGCGCTCCGCGCACCCCTGGCCGCGTCTTGGGAGCGCTGGTGCGGACGCGGCCGCGTCCAGGCCGGACTCACCGAACGCGCCAGACGCACCGCATCCAGGAGAGTCCCGAGCCCTGGACGCGGCCGGCGCAGCCAAGGCCAAAAAGGCCAAAACAAAACAAAAGTTAAAGTTTTTTTATATATTTTTTTTAACTTATATTATCTCCTTAGCCCTAAAAGCAACCTCATTTTATTCATTTGGCAAAATAGGAGGAGAAGAGAGAGTTGTAAAGAAAAATAGGAGGAGAAGAGAGGGCAACCAGCAAGCTGTTGAAGACAAATCCAGGGTCATATATCATTTGGGGAGCTTCATACCAGCAAGGAGGTGCATTGAGAGCTCATTACCAGTGATTGGGAGGAGTTTGCATTGCATTCCAAGCCAAATCTAAGAGGTAACTTTGATTTCATTTTAATTGATTTTTTTTGTGTTTTTAACAAATAATTCATTGTTATTTGTAAAATCATTGTTTTTGAGTTTGCATATTTTTTTACAAACCCTACTTGCAACTTAAATAATTTTAGAAACCCTACTTTTGCAGCCACATTCATTTGCAAATCAAACCATATTATTATTTTCACAATGTCTCAAACCCCAGTCAGAAAAGACCCTGCTTGGAAACATGCTGAAATCTT